>JAASFY010000014.1:0-72512 GCA_023334035.1 Globisporangium okanoganense | reverse complement strand
TATCGCCGAAAACTCAAAGATTTACGTAATTTAACCTTTCCCCTGTCATTTTCGATGCTATAACAATCAGCTTTTCTTCTTCAATTCCACTTGTTTTGTGCAGCAAAAAAATGGGCGATAATTACCGAATTGTCAGCTTTCCCACACATTTTTCTCGCTCAAAATTTTGTTATGGTTGAAAAGTTAGACTCCAAAGAGTGAAATGTTGATACTATGATGGGACAGAGAAGTATATTGTTTCCTTCACCCATCCTACAGTTGGAGTGCAACTGCGCAAACACAACGCCAGCAGACCAGCCATCCACGAGAAACACAGCACCAAGAAGAAGCAAAGTGCTCACACAAACAAACAAGCAGTGAACCATTCGGTTCGTTCACACATTTTCCTGCTGGTGTTGCATTTTCCTATTGGAGGCCAACGAAAGCGAACTTTTTCTCCCCTCTTGTCTGTTTTTGAGCATCTGCAGACGAAAACCAGCCCTCCCCCCTTTTTGCGTTGCGTGTTGGTTTGTTCTCACACCACAACCGGAATCGCTCGCCAGTCCACACAAGCAAGCCCAACAGCAAGCGCAAGCAAGCAAGAATGGCGGCGACATCAGACGAAGTATTCCAGCGACTGCCGACCAACGTCGTCCCGGAAAAGGTTCGTGCACGCTAGCACTTGCGCTTGTTTGCTTGCGTGTTTGTTCTTGTTGTTCTGCTTGTGCTTGTTTGCGCTTGTTTGCTTGTGCTTGTTTGCGCTTGTTTGCTTGTGCTAATCGCGACTTGTGTGTGTGCTTGCTATCCCCAACAGTACTTTATCGACTATGAGGTGATCGACCTCATGAACTTCCGCTTCGAGGGCGCCGAGCGCGTGCAGCTCCGCGTGCAGGAGGCCGGCACGACGACCATCACGTGCCACGCGCTCGAGCTCTACGTGCACGACGTCTCGGTCGAGCTGCCGGCCGCAGCCGCGTCTGACGCACCAGACGCGGCCCCAAAGACGCTCGCGTGCGAGCAGATCCAGTACCTGAGCAAGGACGACACGGTGCAGTTCCACTTTGGCGAAGAGCTCCCACTGGGCGCGCTCATCACGCTCAACCTGCGCTTCCAGGGATCTTTGAACGATCAGATGCGCGGCTTCTATCGCTCCGAGTACGACCTCCACAAGGAGAAGCGCGTGCTCGCGGTCACGCAGTTCGAGGCCTGCGACGCGCGCCGCGCGTTCGTGTGCTGGGACGAGCCCGCGCTCAAGGCGCGCTTCGTGATCTCCATGGTCACGGACGCGGATCTCGTCGCGCTCTCCAACATGCACGTCGTGCAGACGCTCGTGCGTCCCAAGAAGAACGCGAAAGTGCGCGCGCTATCGCGCAAGGACGCGCCGGTTGAGAAGCTCTGGAAGTTTGCCGAGACGCCCGTCATGTCGACGTACCTCGTGGCGATGGTCGTGGGCGAGTTCGACGTGCTCACGGGCATCAGCAAGGAGGGCGTGGTCGTAAACGTGTACACGGCCCCGGGCCAGTCGGAGCGTGGGCGCTTCTCGCTCGACGTGGCGCTCCAGGCGCTTTCGTTCTTCACAGAGCGCTTTGACGTCGCGTACCCGCTCAAGAAGCTCGACATGGTCGCGATCCCGGACTTTTTGGGCGCTATGGAGAACTGGGGTCTCGTGACCTACAGCGAGAGCTACTTGCTGATTGACGAGACGCTGAGCTCGCAGCATATCAAGATGCTCACGGCGCGCGTCGTGTGCCACGAGCTCTCACACCAGTGGTTCGGGAACCTCGTGACCATGGAGTGGTGGACGGGGCTGTGGCTCAACGAGGGCTTTGCGCAGTTCATGGAGTTCGATGCCGTGAACTTCATCTTCCCCGAGTGGAAGGTCTGGGAGAGCTTCGTGCAGGAGGTGATGCTCAGCTCGGCCTTCGTCAAGGACGCCATGACGACGTCCCACCCGATCGAAGTGGTCGTGAACCATCCGCACGAGGCCGACGAGATCTTCGACACGATCTCGTACAACAAGGGCGCGAGCGTCGTGCGCATGCTCTCGGAGTTCTTGGGCCGCGAGGTCTTTTACAAGGGCGTCTCGGCCTACCTCGTCAAGTTCAGCTACAAGAACACGGTGACCGAGGACCTCTGGGACGCGCTCGAGAGCGCCTCGGGCGGCGTCGACATCAAGAAGATGGCGAGCTCGTGGACGCAGCAGATGGGCTTCCCGCTCGTGACAGTCAAGGAGCGTGCGGTCGTGACGGCGGCCGATGGGTCCAACAGCTGCTGCTGCAGCTTCGTGGTCGAGCAGGAGCGCTTCTTCGCCGACCGCGCGCACACCGCAAGCGACCACTCGCTCTGGGACGTGCCGCTCACGATGATCACGTCGGCCGCGCCGCACGCGATCCAACGCATTGGGATCTGGGACGCCAAGTCCTCGGGCGCGGTCGACGTCGAGACGCCCGTGGTCGCGGACGACGCCATCAACCAGCAGCTGCAGGTTGTGGCCGCGGACGCCGCCCACGCGTGGATCATGCTCAATCCGAGCCAGTCGAGCTTCTACCTGGTCAATTACCCGCCGGACATGTGGAAGAAGCTGCAGGTGCCGGTCAAAGACCGCACGTTTGGCGTCGTGGACCGCGTGAGCATGCTCAGCTCGGCCTTCGCGCTCGCCGGCGCCGGTGTGCTGGGCGTGCCGGACGCATTTGACTTCACCAGCGCGTACGTGGAGGAGCCCGAGTTTTTGCTTTGGAAGGAGATCGCGGCGCGCGTGAACTACTACGCGGCGCTCTTCCACGACGAGGCCTTCCACCCGGCGTTGCAGCAGTACATCCGCTCGCTCTTCCAGGGCGTCATGGCGCGCCTCACGTGGGACAAGCACGCCGGCAATGTGAGCGACACGAACGAAGGCCAGTTCCGCAAGACTGTGATCTCGTGCCTGGGCCACGCGGGCAACGACCAGGACGTGATCCAAGAGGCCAAGCGCCGCTTCCACTTGTACATGAGTGGCGACGCGTTGGCGCTCTCGGCTGACATCCGCGACGTGGTGTTCAGCATCCAGGCGGCCCACGGGGACGTGTCGCACGTCCAGCAGCTGCAGAAGATCTACGAGACGAGCGACTTTGCCGAGGAGAAGGAGGACGCGATCGTGGCCATGGGCCGCGTGCCGAGCGCGGCCACGAAGCTCCACGTGCTCGCGTGGGGACTCGAGCACGTGCGCGCGCAGGACATTGGCTCGCTCTTTGGCAGCGTGGCCAGCGACACGATCGGCAAGGAGCTCGTGTGGGACTTTGTGCAGAGCCACTGGGATGTGCTCGTGAAGAAATACTCGGCCATGCAGCTCGGCATCATCCTCGCACGCGCAATCATCGGCTTTCACAGCGAGGCGCGCGCGGTCGAGATTGAGGCGTTTTTGGCGACCAAGAACACGGCAGGCTTTGCGCGTCGCATCGAAGGCGTGCTCGAGTCCGTGCGGCTCAAGGCCCAGGCGCTGCACCGTGACCGCGACTCCGTGGCCCAGTGGCTCAAGACCCGCGCCACTTCTTCATCTGCCTGAGCGGCGAGGCAGAAAGAGGCATAATGTGTAGCGTTGGGACGATGGTAGGAGCAGAGAAGGCATTGCCAGCCAACTTCACGAAATTGGTTTTTGTTAGAGTCAAACATGCGAAAAATATACGACAGTCTTACATTTGTGCTGCGGTTTTTGATATGCCGTACTCCAGAGGCATTCTGGCGAATGCGCGGACGAGTTCCCAGAGCTTCACGCATCATTTGTCGGTGATCGTACAATTCAGCACTGGCCACACAAACGATTCTCGGCAAACATGAGAAAGCGAGGCACGATAACGATCGCGAACCTGTTTTTATTCTGGAGCGGGTAAAATGCGATTCTGGCGCTGCACTACCATGCGCTGCAGGATGCTCATGCCCTGGCGTGCCACGACGGGGCTCAGACTTTGCGACGCGAGCTTGGTGGGGCTTCTTGAAGTGGGGGATCGTGCGCCGCCACTGCCGTCGACACACATGCTGTTGGTGCTGAAGAGCGTGAACCGCAAGACTACTGCCGCCAGTTCTTCCAGCAGCACTTCTCGTACCATCCGCTCAAATACAACGTCCTGTATAACATGGAAAATGTGATTTAGCTTTCTGAGTATGTTGTTGAGATATTGGCAAGGTTGTTAGACAAAACACTGTTGACTTACATGAAGCGCTGCGTGGATGAGATTTAAACTCTTCTGAGCTGCAATCTTGGATGGTGCGGATTTGCAGAGCAGCAGGTTCGCAAGCAACGTCAAGATCGAGGCGCACGCGCTTGGCCGCGCCATCAGTGCGTCAATCTCGGCCGTGTTCAGGTTAGAGAAAGACTTTTCCACGTACACGCTCGTCTGCATATCCAAATGAAGGCGAGTAAGTAGTGAGAACGACGCTCGACAGCCTAATTAATCACTTCGTAAGCAAAAGGGGGCTTCTTACCAGGTTGAGAAGTCGTAAATCATCACGTTTCGCACTCACTTCGCCGTGCTGCAGCAGCAGGACCAGCAGTTTCCGTCCACTGCAGTGCAACACCAGCGCTTCGAGCACTTCGTACGCGATGTCGCAGAGGAACCGTTTGTCCGCATTAAATACTGCGGGTAGCACAATCGGTAAAATCACATCTACACGAAGCAAAACATGTGTGTTGATGTCAGACAGTTACAGTCAACTTGATCAAATTTCAGAAAAACAAACAAGCTCACCCAGAAACGGTGCGAGTCGCAGTTTGAGCAAAAAAGAGAGGTCCTTAACGAGGAGAAGCGCCTCGCGGGCTTGGCCTGCTGCTGCGCTGGAAAGCAACGATGTTCGAGCAGACTGACTACCACTCGAGCGACTCGCAGCGCCAACTTCTTCCAGCTGACTCGTGCTGTAACGTTCACCAATTTTCCAGATCCGACAATGTCATCAACACTGTTAGTATCATTCATCAAAGTTCGTTCGTCGCAAAAGAACTCACATGTGTGCTCGCAGGACGTCGGGATGCTGCATCGCAAAGCGCTTGAGCGACTGGATCGCTGCAAATTCTTCTCCCCAGGGCACTTTCACGCTCTCGATGCCCCCACTTTGCGAGTTCAAGAACCGCCGCTTGCGATTCAGAATGAGGTCGACGTTCTTCCACTCCTCGAGCTCTCGCCATGATATCGATGGGGTGCTTTTGTTGCTGTTACTCTGCCCTCCCTTGCGAGCTGTGACGATTTGCTTCTCCTGAGTACGCGAGCGACTTGATGACGAAGTGGTGAGCGGGCGGGTAGACTGGCTACGCTTCGCAATTTCTCCTGGAAGGCTGGGTGCAGCCAAGGCATTAGAGACCGCAGTGCTGGCTGCCGCTGCTGCCCCGTCCACAACAGCAGTAGGGGTCAAGAAACTCGTGCGCAACGAATTCCGCTGTGACTTCGATGTTGATTTTCTGGATCTCCCGGAGCCAATACCGGAGTTCAGATATGGCAGCAGGTCTTTTGACGAGTGTTTTCCGATGGCGGGTGCTCGAATACGACCTTCAGATACGCCGGCTTCGATTTCTTCAAAGTTGGTGTACTGGATATCGTAAGTTCGAACATCTTGGTGGAGCTGCACGATTCTTCCGCGATGGAACTTGCCCATATCGAGGAAATTCACTTCGACAATATCTCCAACGGCGTAGAGCGGTGCGTCAGAGCCAAGTGACAAATATTCGATTGCCAAAGGAGCGTCGTCCACAGCCTTCGCTTGCTTTGGAACATTGTCAAAGCTGTCGGGCTCTTTGGCAGCACCTCCAGTGTCATCAATCCCAGTCTGAGTTGCATCACGCTCATTCGTGTCAACTGGATTGTCATGAGGCACCGATCCCTTTGAAGAGCGTCGGATTGCATCGCGCGGAACCAGCGTGTCTTGGTCGCCATCGTCGTACTCCAGGTCGAAGAGGTCGCTTGTGTGGCAAAACGTGACCTTCGCAGAGTAAAATTCTTTCGAACTCCGGTATCGCGCTTCAACAGCATCCCCTTCTGCGAAGCAAACGCGTTCAGTTTCGTTCCGACAGTCTTGATTACCATCACCATTGGCCTTGATCTGCTGCTCTGACGAGTTCAGCTTCAGCACCAACAGCTTGTCAACGCTGTCCGAGCCCGACGAGCTTGATATCGACGGCAACTCTTCGTCTTCCGAATCGGCAAGCGTGAATAATTCTGGCTGAAGCGCGTAGTCGTCCTCCTCGCGCTTGCGGATGATGGCTGCATCCGCGCGAATTGCTCGGTCGTCATCGTCGTTTTCGGCAAATGGAGAGGCCGATGGGTCGTAAAGAGCTGCCTCCGCTGCGATTGATTCTTGAACTCTTGGAACATCGCTTTGTTTCTGGTGTTGCTGGTTGTTTGATGACGATTCAACTTTATCATTCTCCTTGAACGAAGTGTCGATCCTGGTCATTTTTCGCACGGATCGACGACGGATCATTTGCGGATGTAGCTCCTTCTCGACCTTCTCGACCTTCTCGACCTTCACGAGAGCAGTCCTAGCGCGCGATCCAAGTACCTCTTGCGTCACGCTCTCTTCACCAGCACTCTCGATAAACTTCACATCGTAGGTTCCATTCAGATAGCAGCGATTAATCACAGCGCTCGAGAACGTTGCTCTTCCGCGCTTGCGCGCCTCGACCTTGTCACCCGGCGCGAACACGGGAGCTTTCAAGGGAGTTGCTTCACTTTCATCAGGGATGCTCTGCAGTAGCAGTCGAATGATTTTTGCCATGTGCTCGTTCTCGTTCGTCGTTGCGGTCGCCAGCGCAGTGTTGAGGTCGTCATGATTCCACTCAATGTGGTTGACGAGCAGATCGAACAGCACAGTGTCGTTCTTCTGCACACAGCCTTCGAACGCGCTTAGGTCCCAGGCGACATATCCATTCATGCCAACGATCGCATCGAGCTGTGGTGTTTGATTTGCGCCACTTTTGATCTCGCGCTCAAGCTGCTCGATCAGCTGGTCCATGCGAATAAACGCACCTCGCGGGTCGCATTCCAGAAGCAGCTTCACAACTTGAAGATTATCGCTTTGTACAGCCGAGCGTAGCAGTGTCGGGTGATGATCCCACGCATTCGAAGAGCTTGAGTAGTGCGCGAGAAGCGTGTCCACCATCGAGATCGATCCGCGCGTGCACGCGAGTCTGAGTCCGTTGACAATCGCCGCTCCGTCCGAGGGAATTTGACCTGCGGCTCCTAGCTGCTGCACCACGTCGAGGTGGTTGTACCGCACTGCGGACGTCAGCAGCTCACCACCATTTTCAAAAGGGGGCGTCACGCAGTTTTCGAGCAGCTCAGCGACCATCGACGTGTGACCAGCAGTACAAGCAGCAACGAGCAGCTCATGATACGATTCTGGCGGGTACATCCAAACGTCGACTGGGAATTCATCCAAAAGCTCTGACGCGTTCTGCTCCAGTTTGCTCACAAGTACGTAGCTGCTCGCCCGGTCCTCACTGGGAAGCTCGTCAATATATTTCACGACCTCCAGCACCACAGCCCACTGCTTCGCCGTGCTGCGACCCAGAGCTGCTCGTTTTTCATACCGACGAAGCGCCTCGGCCAGGCTCACTTTTGCAAATCGAACGCTGGCGAACGCGTCTTCCGATAGGATTAGCTGAAGTAAACGGACGTTCTTGTACACATCGATACGCTGTGAGCCGTTCTCTCGTTCGTCAGGCTCATCTTCAGTGTTTCTGCTACCGCAGGCAACCACAGCGTCTTTCAGGTGCCCATCGACTTCGAATGCGTTGGGCCTGCAAATGTCCTTCAACCAGCTGAGCGTCTTCCCTTGAGAGTCGCCGCCTTCGTCTTCTCGATCGCGCAGAAACCACTCGATGCGCTCTGAGAAAGTCAGGAAACTTCGGCATGCATCCACAACCTTCTGTGGCGCGGCGGCCATCTCCATGCTCGTTGCTCGTGTGTCGTCTGCTGACTTCCGCTCGTGCTCTTGACCAAATGCTCGAAGTCGGAGAACTCGTTCTTGTCCATTCCGCACCCGAAACCTGCAGGTATCAATAGCACAAGTGACTATAATTATCTCCCTTCTCAAATAGACATCAGACAGCACATTACCTCGTTATCTTCACACACCATGATTACCCCTCGACTTGGGTCAGCGCTGGGCTTGGATCGCACGAACACACTGCTCAGCTTCCATTGGTCTTGCCTTTCCTACTAGGACTCCCCGTTCAGCGCTGCTCCGACGCGCATGAACACGTCTCGCGGGATGCCGCACTCGCAACCAGGAACATTGCAGACGTAGTCTGGATTGATGACCATGACATCCCTATCAGTCTGGTTACCTCCTGAAGTCGTCCACTCGATGCGGAGAAATCCGTCTGCTCTGTTTTTCGCAACCCCTGAAGTCGTCGTGACCGGTATCCCTGGCAATGTCGAAGTTGCTGGTACTGCTCTACTGAAGGATCCTGCTTTTGCGATGCTGAAGCGCTCTCGCTCTTGTCGAAGGCGAACGTCGTTGATCTTGAGCGACACGCTCTCAATCTGCCTCTTGATCAGCTGCAACTGGTGGCGGTGCGCGCTGCAGTCGGCTTGCGCCTGCTTGGCTTCTTGGAGCAAGTTTACGACCGCACTTAGTTCACTTTCCATGAGGTCAACCGTATCCTGCTGTGTACCCACGCAGCACCGCGCAAGCTCACACTGGAACTCGGATGTCGCGCGCCGCTGCTCGTGGAACTGCCGTACGTGCAGCACTCGCGCGTGCTTCTCTCGGCTCTTGAGCGTGAGCTGCACGAGTCCGCGGTCGTCACACTTGCGTTGCTCTACGACTTGCAGAATATGCGTCTCGATTGCCTTTTGTTGCGCGGCGTGGGCTTTCTGCCAAACGATCATTGCCAGCAGCCGACTCTGCTTCGCGCTCTCGACGGCTTGTTCACAGCATACGAGACGCCAATGGTCGAGCACCCGCTGGAATGTCGAAATGCGCCAGTCTTCGAGACGCATGGCGGCCACGTAAAGGCCACGTAGCGGCTGGTCCTGAAACTCGGACAGCACAGCTTGGACGCTGTCGGGAACAGAGCGTACGGCCTTCTTGTCTTCATCTTCTCTTTCCGAGCTGCGATGACATTGCTGGAGACACTGCGTGCCGTAGAACCAGCCGAAACTGGAACGCTTCTCCTCGTTCGCTGTCATCTCATTCTCGACGATACGCAGCGAGCCGATTCCGCAGGGCCGTCCTTTTACCCATTGCCCTGCGAAGGAGCTTCCGTCCGCAAAGGTGCCGATGCCAGCGCCAGTCGGGAAGTCGTTCACCCACTCGCCCTCGTAAAGCAGGACACCGCGGTGCTGCTGCGTCCCCACGCCGATCTGCTCGCCGTGCACCCACTGGCCACACCGACAGGACCCGCCCGCACTCGTCCAGACACCGAATCCATGCGGAATCAGCACAGGCGGTGCATTTTCCACGCCCGTCGCTTGATCTTCAGCGTCCGCGCCCAGCTGTATCGGCGTGCCGTCGGCGGCTTCTGCTACTTGTCCTCGGTAGACGCCGTCCTGATATGGAATCGCGCAGTACAGGCCCTCATCATCGATCACGACCTGCATGGGGACAAATACCGAGTCGTGAGCGCGGTCTGCGGTACCTGCGTGCTGCCATTTCGGACGCTCTGCCCACCTTCGCATGCTCAGCAACACATCCAGTTGTTGCTCTTCGGTAGACGCGTCGACAGCCGACGGGCACGCGTTGATCTGCTGAAGAAAGTGACTCGTGTCTTCGCGCAAGATGGCCACCTCTGTATCATCTACAGCTGCGTCATGGTCCACTGCCACATTCTCATGTTCAACTTCAACCGTATCCAATTCCGCATTCACCTGTGCGACATACAGAGAGCTGCGGTCGGTGCCAAGCCGGCTGCTTGCAGGCTCCACTGAGAGCTGCAGTGCGTCGCCGCCGTCGTCAGACGCCTCTGCAGTGCTGCCGCTGCTGTCAATGCGCGCATTGCTGCCATCTGCCATCGCGTCATCGCCGAGCGCCATTGTGCGCAATCGTGGCAACTGCAACTTCAACAGGCGCGGGCGCAAAAACAGCTGCTGCCACCGTCCAATCGATGGCGTGTGCCTCAAAGTTGCATATATGGTGTGGACACACCATATATGTGACAGTCGCTGGGCGCGTCTCATCGAGCAACTTGAAGAAGCGCGAATCACGACGTTGCATGCAAACTTGATTTGCGCAGCAAATCAAGCAAAGGAGCTCGGCCACGTGGACGCTTTCTTGCCAATTGGAATTGCCAGCTACCCGCCAATCCGAAATTTCCATTAACCCACGCAAGTGTCGCTATCCGATACGAGCGGCGCAATCGGCTGGCCAGCCAACCAGACCTTTGAATTTGGTTGCATTTTCTCGTATCGACTGCGTCATAGGCGCATGAAGGAGCAGAGATTGCGCGCTTGCTTTGGCCTGTCGACAGCTTGTGTTGTAAGTCTTGGAGCCCAAGCTGCAAGGCTTGGATCTCAACAACCACATACTATTCGCTTGGCTTAGCTCGTGGAGCCCTTGCCATGGCGCTGTCAAATGGAGCCAGCAGCGCCACGAATCTTCGTTTTTCGGACCGCGCGTGCGTGTTTGCGTGCTTTGACGACCACGCACTTACTTGATTTGAATGGCCACCGCTTAACCATAGACAGACCCAGGACAACTTGTGCGCAACTGCACACCTATCCGCCACAAGCCGACGTCGGCCCGAGCGAGCCATTCGCTGTTATCCGCGATATCCGTCCGGAATCTTGGGCTCGCGCGCGCACCGGACTCCGTCATTGGTCCACGCGCGATTGAACTTGGCAAGTGTGGACGAACAAGCCGGATACTTCAAGCGGATCTGCTAAACACAGTGCTAGATCTGTCCAAAATGTACTTTTGACAAATTTGACACTCATGTATATTAAACCTTTATACGACCTTGCTCTATGCTTGAAAATGATCCCGTTTTTGTAATTCAGACACTGTAGAAATCAGTGGATAATCAACAGTGGATAAGGGGTAGGTCGGTCTTCTATTCGGAGCATCCGTGCCACTTCAAACAGCGAGCCAATTTTTGCTTTGGTCCAAGCAGCCAGCCAGCCGCATGTCGCTCGCGAGAGCCAAATCGTTGCTGCTCTCTTTGTTTTCCTGCTGTCAGATCCCGATCTTCCGCGCGCCCACCACCCGCCCTTCCATTCGCTTGTGGACGGCCGCACTCGCTTCGCCCCCTCTCTCACCCAACAACAACACAAGATGCTGCAAGCGACCAAGTTCCGCCAGCTGCAACGCTCCGCCGCCATGGCGCCGCGCACCAGTTGCAGCCCTCTGGCCGTGCTCGTCAACACCTTTGCCACGCAGGTGCGCTTCCTGCCCCCCTCTCTCTGAATGTGTGTGGATGCACTCCGCATTCTACATGAGGACAGCCATTTATTTAACGACTGCATGTGTGCGTGTCCTCTCCTCTGTCTCTCTGATGCAATTCCCTCTTTTACAGAGCGGCGACAGCAAGGAGCTCCTCGAGGCGCTCAACGGCTTCCAGAAGGACGCGGCGAGCAAGACCGTGCCGTGGTTCCTTGAGAACATGCCGCCCGCATACTTCCGCGCGATCAACGAAAAGGAGCGCCTGCAGCACCTCAACGCCATCACGGCTCTCGTGAACGCGCAGCAGCCCGAGGTGATGCTCCGCTCGCCGGACGACAAGGTCTACTCGTACATCCGCTCGGGCGCCAACTACCCGGGCCTGCTTGCCAACGTGCTCGAGCAGCTGCCGAAGAACATTGACGGCGCCGAGCTCGCGCGCGTCAAGATCTTCACCTCGATCGACGACACCATGGGCCTCGACATCTTCCGCTTCGGCAAGCAAGGTGAGCTCACATGTTTCACATTTTGGATAGGATTGCTGTGAAGATGAAGGGCACTAACTGTTGCTGCTGTTGCTTGTGACCAATAGAACCATTCACGGGTAAGTCTGCTGTAGAGAAGGAGGCGCGCGATGCCATCCAGAGCTTCATGGCTGACTTGCAGAAGGGAAAGTTCATGGGCAAGGAAGGTTACCCAGCGCCATCTCCGTACTTTGAGCCTGCTGCCGTGGACGACTACCTCCACCGCTGCAACGCCATGTACGTCCAGTTCAGCAACCCGCGCCGCATCGCCACGCAGATCTCGCTCTTCCACCGCGTCCAGGGCACGGAGGGTGTCGCTGTCGACGTTGAGCACGGCTGGGAGAACCGCAGCGACGAGAACAAGCTCAGTGGCGGCAAGCTGCCGCAGACGATGCTCACGATCGCCGCCTCGAACGTGCTCGCGAAGAGCGCGATCCAGAAGGCTGCGACCTACCTGGGCTTGTGTGAGCTCAACGTCGTGCGCGCTCACTTGGACGTCGTCGACGACAAGAAGGCCGGCAACGGCCACGTGTCCATGATCCGCATCCTCGTGCAGCCGTCGGCGCAGGCCGCGGACAAGGAGTTTGAATGGAACAAGATTGCTGGCAACCTGAAGTATCTCAAGTGGGTGGACGACAAGCCGCTGCGCTTGACCATGAAGCACCCAGACCTGGGTCTCTCGCGCGCCGAGATCATCTACGCGTACGGCAACATGCTCCACGGCGTGCTGGCAAAGAAGGACCCGTTCGCGTACTCGCTCAACCGCATCATCGAGGTGCTCGAGCACCCGGCGCACTTGCCATTGGCGTCGCGCATCGCGGATCTGTTCACTGAGAAGTTTGACCCGTCGCTGAAGAAGCTGACGCCAGAGGAGATCGAAGAGAAGGTCGCGGCGCTTAAGGTCGACATTCGCCGCAACGTTGAGGCCGAAGACTCGATTCTGCTGCTCAACACCATGGCGGACGCCGTCGCCGGCACGCTCCGCACCAACAAGTATGTGCGCAACCGCTACGCGCTGGCTCTGCGCGTGGACCCAAATATAATTGGCCACGGCACGGTCGGCACGGAGACCCCGTACGGCGTGTTCTTCATCTACGGCCGTCGCTTCAAGGGCTTCCACGTGCGCTTCCGCGACATTGCCCGCGGTGGTCTCCGCATGGTGTATCCGAACTCGAAGGACGCCCACGGCCTCGAGAGCGCGCGTCAGTTCAACGAAGCGTACAACCTTGCGTTTGCGCAGCAGCTGAAGAACAAGGACATCCCAGAAGGCGGCTCGAAGGCCGTCGTGCTCTGCGACCCGATTGTTGGACCAGTGGGCGACTTTGCGCCACGCGACTTCATCATCCGCAAGAGCGTCAAGGCGTTCTCGGACGCGCTCTTGGACCTCAACACGACCGACGAAGAGGTGAAGGCAAACATTGTCGACTACTACGGCAAGGACGAGCTCATTTACCTGGGTCCAGATGAGAACATCATCCCATCGGACATTGTCTGGATGACCAAGCGCGCCGCCTACCGTGGCTACCCGATCCCACGCGCGTTCATCAGCTCCAAGCCGGACGCTGGTATCAACCACAAGGTCTACGGTGTCACGAGCGAGGGTGTCGCTGTCTTCGCTGACGTTGCGCTGCGCTCGCAGAACATCGACCCGACGAACCAGCCGTTCACGGTGAAGATCACTGGTGGCACGGACGGCGACGTCGCGGGCAACGTGATCAAGATCCTGCACCGCGAGTACGGCTCGAACGTGCGTGTGGTGGGCATCTGCGACGGCACGGGCGTCGTGGAGAACCCGGACGGACTCAACATGGACGAGCTGCTGCGTCTCGTGAACGACTCGCTGCCGCTCTCGGACTACGCCAAGGACAAGGTCGGCGCGAACGGCATCTACCACGACGTGAGCACGCAGGCGGGCATCCGCGCGCGCAACTCGCTCCACAACCGCGTGAAGAGCGACCTGTTCATCCCAGCCGGTGGCCGCCCGAACACGATCAACGACAACAACTGGCGCGATTACTTGGACGCGGACGGCAAGCCGTCGTCCAAGCTGATCGTCGAGGGCGCAAACCTGTTCATCACGCCTGAGGCTCGCCAGCTGCTCTTCGACGAAGCCGGTGTCGTGATCGTGAAGGACTCGTCGGCCAACAAGTGCGGTGTCGTCTGCAGCTCGTACGAGATCATCGCCAGTATGCTCTTGGAGACCGAGGAATTCCTGAGCGTGAAGAAGGAGCTGGTCGAGGACGTCGTGACGAAGTTGCGTTACCTGGCGCGCGTTGAGGCGCAGCTGCTCTTCCGCGAGTACAAGAAGAACCCGAACGCGGCGCTGCCGCCGTCGAGCGAGCGCATCAGTCGCGCGATCATCCGCGTGCACGACTCGATCCTCGAGAAGTTCGACGACGTGACCGAGGAGGACAAGCAGATCTTGTTCACGCTCATCGAGGACCACCTGCCGCCCAAGCTCAAGGAAGTGGCGCTCGACCGCGTGCACCAGAACGTGCCGCTCTCGTACATCAAGTGCATCGTGGCCGCGAGCCTTGCGAGCAAGATCGTGTACCGTGAAGGTCTGCAGTTCACGGAGGCGCTCCCGGACTCGAACTTGGCCAACATCGCGATCCAGTACCTCAAGCAGGAGAAGAAGGTGCAGCGGCTCGTCAAGGACGTGCGCGCGTCCGACCTCGTCTCCCGCGACGACATTGCCGACCTGCTCGTGCGCGGCGGCGTCCGCGCGGGCGTCGATACGCCAAACTAGATTGGGAACAAGATGAAGAAGAAGCATCAACACGTATCCGGATAGGAGAACAGATACACCAGTAGGCTTGCATAAAATAGTGAATTAAATGTGCACACACCCTCTTCCAAATAGGCTCGTTAGAACATGGTCTCGTGCTGACTGCGCACGCGCATGTACTCTGCGATCGACGGCACTTTGCCCACGTTTTCCACGAGCGCCAGGAGCTTTGGGTACTCGGCCGCGTAGTCGATCGGCAGCAGATCGTGCTGCTTTGGCAGCAGCGCGTTCGTGAGCACGTCGAACGCCGCGATGTCCGCGACTGAAATCTGCTTGCCCAGGAAGAACGGCCCGCTCTTCGCGTCGCCGTCGTCACCGCCAATGTGGCTCTGCAGGCCGCGCAGAATTTCCGGCAGCGTGTGCTTGACGATAAACTTGAGCTGCTTGTCCTTCTGCTCGGGGTCCTTCTCGGCGACGATGGCGCGCAGCACGGGCACGTGGATGTCGCCGCACGCGTCCAGGATCATGTCGACCTTGAGCGCGTCCAGGTCGCTGTCCTGTGGGTAGAGTCCGACCTGCTTGGCCGCGTACCGCGCGAGCGCCATGCTCTGTGCGTACATCTTGCCCTGGATCTCCATCATGGGCAGCTTCCCGAACGGGAACGCGGGCTTGCGCGCCAGGAACTCGCGACCGCGCGGCTCCTCCACCTCGTCCAGCGGCACGCGGCCGTAAGCGCACACGAGCCGCACGATCTCTGCGCGGCCGCGCTGGTCGAAGTAGTGCAGGCGCCCGAGGCTCTTTGGGATGGCCATGGCGCTGCTCATCGTCTTTGACGGTGGTGAATGAAGAAGATTCGTCAGTTTGCTTTCACATCAAAAATCAAGGGTAACAAATGTCGTTATTACGCACCTTCTTAAAAACTGTACACCAAGTTTCATAAATGTCGTTAACGTTATGTCGATATGTATGTGGTCTTATTATGTGGTCATTATGTGGACCACAATACTTTCAAATTACTTGGCCTCACAATTAACTTGAAGATCGAATGTACACCAAACAACTTGTTTGGTGCATTTAAAAGAGTTTTAAATGCACCTGTCAGAATTGATGTGGTCTTATGTGGTCCACAATATTTTCAAGTTCGTTTAAACGAGTAATACCTCTTTACGAAAGTTATGAAGGCTCTGAATCCAGATCTGTTGTTTCAAGAAGGGGAACATGAAAAGCCACGTCGTTTCGAGCCACCACGAGCTCTTCAGCTTGGGCGACTGACCACAGACACGCAGACGTCTTCACGCTGGCCTCACAACCCACACGACGCAATTCAACCAGCCAGTGGGCCAAACAAATCGACAGAGCGCGCCACTGGGGATGCTGGAGCACGCGATCGAGCCGCAGAGCGCGCCGTCGAGCGCCAAGGACCGACGCCAGGCGGCCGCCACATCCGCAGAAGACGAGATCATCCGGTTCCTGACCAACCAGCAGCGGCTCGCAGAGGAAGAGGCCCCCGGTAGCCATGACGAGAATGATGGCTCGGGCCGCATCGTCCTCTACGAAGACCCAGACTTCTCGCCCACGGAGCTCACGACGCTCTACTTGGACCCGGCCAAACTGCCTGACTATGCGGCCGCCATGGCGACTGCGGCCAACAATGACCACGAGAATGAGGACGACGATGACGAGAATGAGGTCAGCAATAACAGTAGAAACCGATCCGCAAATGGCGTCGGCGGGGTGTTCTGGTACCGTCCGACCGAGTACGCGGACGACGCGGACTACTTCAAGAGCACGGCCGGCTGCGGCCTGGTGCGCGATGGCCCACTCAACGACGCGTGGCTCCTGGGGGTCTTCGCGGCCATTGCGCTGCATCCAGACAACCTCATTGAGAACCTCTTTGCGTCCGAGTCGATCCACGCGTTCAAGCGGTTCGGGGTATTCAGCTGCCGCTTCTACAAGAATGGCGCGTGGGTGACCGTGACGACCGACACGCGCGTGCCCTATTCGCTCGAGCTCCAGGACGACGATCTCTACCCGTCCAAAGGCAGTCCAACCCCGGGCAACGTCCTCTACGGAGGCAGTCTGAACAAAAATGAGGTCTTTCTCCCTTTTTTAGAGAAGGCCTACGCCAAGCTCCATGGGTCCTACCAGGTCTTGGCCGAGGCCACTGGCGGCGGTGGGACGAGCGGCAAGATCCTCGAAGCGTTTCTCGACTGTACGGGTGGCAGTGTCCACAGAGTCGACCTCCACGAAGAGCGGCTGCGTCAGGGGGACGATGTGGCCAACAGTTTGGCGCTCTGGAAGAAAATGCTGCGCTTTAAGCGCAAAAAGTGCATTTTAACCGCGCAATTGCGGCAGCTCTCGTTTAATTCCTACGATATGACGGCCACGGGCATCATCAAGAACCGCCAGTACGTCGTGCAGCACGTCAAGGAGGTCGGTCTGAGCTCGGCCACGGGTGGGGGTGGGGCTTCGGCTGGGATGGGGACCGGCCCAGGTGCGGCCGCGGCCGCGACGACGCTGCGGTTCGTGAAGCTTAAGAACGTCTGGGGCCGCGGCATGTGGAAGGGCGAGTGGTCCAACGACGACAGCAAGTGGGAGGAGCACATACAGGTCGAGAACGCGCTACGGTCGGACCCGACCTGCGAGTTCTCGCGCAGCGGCATCGACGGCTGCTTCTGGATGGTCTGGGAGGACTTTCTCGACACGTTCAACGAGCTCTTCGTGGTCCACGTCTTCGACGACGCGACCGCGTTCCAGTACTGCGTCCAGGGCGAGTGGCTTGGTCACAGTGCGGCCGGGGCCCCAGCCTCAAAGCCGCACCATGTTTCTACAACTGCGGCTGGTGGCTGTGAAGGCGACCAAGCGGTCTCGACTGGTCCAACTGGCGAGCGGCCCATGGGCAAGACCAAGTGGAGCGTACTGCCGGACGCCGAGGCCAACTGGCACCGCAATCCGCAGTTCAAGCTCAGCGTCCCCGAGCGGACCACGGGCGTGCTTCTCTCGCTCGCCCAGCGGGATTTTCGACTCTTTGGTGGGGACAACTACGCCATCAACTTTGTGGTCATGAAGCAAAAGGCTGGACGCACGACCGTCGTGTGGGAGTTCAACCGCAGCCGCGTAGTCGCCGAGGCCCACTCGTACGAAACGAACGACATCCTCACTGGCGGTTCGTCCACGGCTGCGGCCGGAGCCACGGGGACCCCGGCCACACCGGGGACTGCTTCTACTGGTGGGACGACCAACGGTCAGCCCAAGCAGCTGCCCGAGCGGGAGATCGTTCGCGACGAGCTCGTGCTCGAACCTGACGTGGCGTACTTTGTCGTCCCGTACACAGACAACGCCAAGGTGGACATGGAGTTCTTCCTGCGGGTCTTCTCGCCCAAGCCCGTGGTCGTCGAGCGCCTCGCGCCCGTGTTCACGTGCGTGGGCCAGGGCAAGTGGCGCAACGACGAAGAGGAGAGTGGCGATCCAACCAACGCCGGCGGCCCGCTCTGCACGCAGCTGAGTGGCGGCGAGGAGAACTCGGCCTGGTGCCAGAATCCGCAGTTCTGGGTGCGCTTCAAGAAACTCTCACGGCCGCGGCTGGCCGCGCTCATGGCCTCGCGCGCCCACGTGACGATCAAGGTCGTGGTCCGCAAGACGTCCCACAAGGCGTCCTCGAACGCCGTAAAGGCCCGCCAGCGCGAGGCCGCACAGCGCGAAAAGTTCAACCTTGTCGGGGTTACGGCCGTGCGCGCGGCCAATCCGCAGTCCAACTTGGACGAGACCAACAATGTGGCCACTGGCCATGGACCGTCCTCGGCCAACACCACTGCGAGTGTACTGCGCGCCCACGCCAAGGCGCCCAAGACCAACTTTCTGGGCGAAGTGGTCGAGAAGCCCTACCTAAAGTCAACAACCGCAGCCACAGGTGGTGCTAAGTGGCAGGGCAGCGAGGCCAAGAGCTACGACCAAGACTTGGACGAGACTGAGGACGAGCAGCTGCACGCGGACGCCAAGCCGAGCCGCCAGCCGCAGGCCGTGGTGCTCTTCCCGCCGCCAAAGCTCGTCGTCAAGCCCGACGAGTGGTGCCGCGTGTCCGACTACTCGAGTCCGGCCCTCGGCTGCCTCTACCTACGCAAGGTTCCAAAGGAGTGGCTCCTAGAGGACCACGGCGGACTTCTACTCGTCCCATCTCTGGGCGAGGCCGGGGCCGAGGGCACGTTTGAGCTCCAGGTGGACTGCGACTTTCCCCTCGTGATGGACGAGCTCCCCAAGTTCTCGACCCAGAGCCTCCCAGGCGAGTGGACCGAGGCCAACGCCGTCGGCTGCCATTTGCAGAGCGAGTGGAAGAAAAACCCAAAGCTGTACTTACACCTCAAGGGCGTGCGGCCAGCCAAGGTCAAGATCACGCTCACGCGGTCCGAGCTCGAGTGGAAGGCCAAGTGCAAGCGGGACGCCGTGGGCACCATGCTCGGCTTCTACCTCTTCCACGGCCAGCAGAAGATCGCTCGCGACACGTCGACGGTCATCGTGAACGGCCGCCACTGGACCGAGACGGACTTTGTGCCGCTGCACAGCGTGCAGTCCCCACCGGAGCTCGTGCTGCCGTCGGCGTTTAATGAACCGTACGTGATCATGCCCGCGACCTACGAGCCAGGGAAGACTGGGAAATTCGTCGTCTCCGTGCAATGCGACGTCGAATTCTCGCTCTCGCACGACCCCGAGCCGTGAATAACGAAATTGTCGGAAACCTTGGAAATTGTCGAAAATATGGGAAATTGGTTTTCTCCGAGGGTTAAAAAAACAGAAAATAATATATGAGATTTAATGAAACAGAATTTGTGGATGGGAGATAGATAATGCGTTTGCTGCTGGGACTGCTACTTCGTTCGGAGACAGATAAAGATGAGGATACAGAATTGAGCGACCTGGACGGACGCTCGTGTCGGGCTGAGGCCAAGCACGAGTTGGTCGTTGCTTGGTTTTCAGGATTTCACCTCAGGCTGTCCAATGAGGTGATGAAGTGCTCAGAGCTGCTGGTTGTCGCTGTAAAGCTCTTCATCCTCCTGGTGCGTGAGTAGTTCATCGTGATGGACGTGAGTGGCCTTTCCGGTCATCAAGAGCTCCTGTTGCTGACTGTTGTTGTTCGTAGTCCAGGTGTCGTTCTGATTGCTGCGGTTGACGTTTTCAAAGTACTCGGTCTACGAATCCGTTGGTTGCGTCTGTTGCTTGTGGTGAGAATCACTTTTCTTGGTCGAGAGCATCTCCACGCAGTCGAGGAAAAGATCCGCAGAGTCACTACGCTTCCTGTACGATGACGCTGAGGCTTTACGCAGCACTGAGACTCTGGATTTCTGCTCCAAAACGCAGCCGCCACCACAACTAGTAACAGCAGAAGTAACAGGAGCCTCGCTGGTCCTGCATTCTGTTTGGGCTGTTGCTGGCGCCGTCATGTCGATAGCAATGTCCTGGGCACGTTCGGTACTCTGTTCGTGTACGTCCATGACCTCGTCCTGGTCCTCCGAGGACGACAGCAACCAGCTTTGGTTGAAAGGTGGCGACGCGAGCAGACTTGAGGCGCCTGATGGTGGCGGAGGTGATGCGACGCTGCTGGTCTCCGAGTCGGTCAGGTGCACGTTCATTCCCAGATCTCGCCACGCCGACTGATGGTTCTGTAGGCTCGGACCGCGATACAGAGACGACGACAAGTTGCTGCTGCTGTTGCTGTCGGTGGTCGACGCATCAGAGACCTGCGGCAACTGTTGATACAGACTCGAGTCGGCAAAGTTGGGGAACCCCATCGCTGGTGGTGACGACGGCATTGTGGGGCTGTGCAGGAACGCAAAGAAGCCACCGTCACTTGGGCTACCGTTGCCAGCAAATCGGAAGCTCGCGGGTGACAGTGGCGAGAGTTGCTGCTGGTGCATGTAACTCGAGCGCAGCAACGGAGCTTGAGCTGAGCTACCACCGTAGAGAGTGTTGAACTGAGCCATTGGGCCACTTCTGGCGTCTGGAGAGCTCATTGCGGACATGGGCGAACTCAGGGGTGACGTATAGTACGCGCTGTTGTCGACTGAGAGCTCTGGATTTTGAACCATTTTCCCAAATGAACTGCTCGCGTTTGACTTGGAGCTCTTCGAGCGGGGCTTGTAGGCTGACGGCGACCGATGCCCCGTATCCGAATCCTTCGCTGTGGCTTGTCCAGTAGAAGTAGACGGCTGTGGTTTGTCTTGTCGCTTGGCAGCCTGGCGACTGCGGCGCCGGAAGGTCGAGTACCAGTGGTTTTTGATCGCATTGTCCGTCCTGTAAAAATATAATTTAACAATTAATATTTTTATTTTTTTGATGGCGCTTGGAAAATATTGGCAGCACGTGCAATATGATACCTGCCAGGTAGAAGCTTGGCAATCTCGGCCCACTTGTTGCCGAGTCGCTCCTGGGCCGCGAAAATGAGCTGCGTCTCGCCGGCGCGCCACGGTGCCTTGTCGATCGACGGGTCCAAAAAGTTCAGCCACCTGCAGAATAGAGAAACAAAATATATAATTAAATAGATAAATAAGTATCCATGGTCCAACCGGGGCTGCTGCAAAATCCGTACCTGGTGCGACACTGCTTGGGCGTGCGGCCGGGCAGGAGCTGTTGGATCTTGGACCAGCGCTTGGTGCCGCAGCCGCGGACGAACTGGAGGATCGCGAGGTCGTCGTCCGCACTCCACTGGCGGCGCTTGTCGGCCGCCGTGCGTCGCTTCTTCTTGTTGTGGGCCGTCATCGTTTGCTGCCGCTCTTGGTTCTCGTCCCCGGCCCCATTGTCGTCCTCCTCGTCGTCGTCCACATCGTCGTCCAAACCGGCGTCCGCATACATGGCCAGCCTCTGCGGAAAGTTGTAGTTGCCGCCCTGTTGCGGCATTGTTTGCAGGTTGCGCATGTGCCCCATGCACATTGGGTCGTCTGCGGACGAGGCCATTTTCGTAGGATACAGCAGCGCCGACTCGCCACCGTCCTGCATTAAATGTGCGAGGCTGCTGCTGCGGATGACTTGCGGACCGATTGGGCCGACCCGATCCGCGTGGCGTGTGTTCTCAGGGACCTGATTGATCCGGGCGTTTCGGATGTGGCTGGATCCCAACTCCTCCTACACGTTGCTGTTCTTGGGCGTTGGACTGCGTTGCGGATCGAGAGAGTGCGTTGCAGAATGAAAATGCAAAACGCAGCAAAGAAAAAAAATCGAAACGGCCAAGTGGGCGACCGCAGCGCTGATTGGCTAAAACAACAGAGCATCGACGGTCGTTTCATGCGGGAAATGGGTTGGCGTGACCTTTGGGGATTTGGGGATTTCTTGACGAGACGCATTTTGTATGAGAGTTTGTATGGGCAGCATGTCTATTTGCCCCCAACCATTTTCCATAGTTTTTCAAAGGCCAAAGAAAATGCGGACCAGCTGAATGCATCTGCAAATATGCTTGTGTTTTGCAGTCTGTTGGTATCCAGGAGCAAGTGAATTTGTCGTGTCCCTATGAGACTGGATGTTGAAGCGGTCTCGAATTGTCCCCCCCCCCTCCCTTCCACCCTAACTCCACCCTAAAAAACTGCCCATCCTCCTGGCGCAACTGAAGAGACCAAACAAGTCGCACATGTTGAAACGCTCACAAATTTGCACTTTTCACTCAGAGTTTATATGGAAAACTCCAACAAATCCGTGGAAGAAGAGCGCGCGACCGCTTCGGTGAACGTTCTTCAGAAAAAAAATTGACATGCGTGCCCGATGGAATCAGTTTTTCGCGCCAACTTGGATGCTGCGCTCCCATGAGCATGCAAAGTGCTGCGCCTGTACAATTGCTCTCTTGTGCGGTGACCAATCCATGCGAGAGCAGCTCTGTGAGTGGAGCCATGGAGGTGCAGAGTGCGTCAATCGAGGAAGTCCACATTTCATCGACGCAGTCTTGTTTTCGACGTGAGGTGGTGCGATCCTTTGCTATATTGACTGTCGTCCACACTCACGCGCTCGGCGAGTGGCTGCCACTGACGGCCGTCTCCACTGCGTGCCCCCACATGCGCTTCCTGACGCGCTCGTACAGGAGATCACCAGCTTTATCTTCATTCACACGCATTTGTTCGTTGCGTTGGCCTGTGACCGTGGCTCAAGCGTTTGCTCTACCAGCTCCATGTATACAACCAAGCGCTGGTGCTCGCAGTCCAGCACGACCATGCGTTGGAGATTGCTTGTGTGGCTGCACGAGGACACGAATATGAGTTTCTTTACGGACGCCATTGGCCTCGTCGCAGCCAAGAACCACCTGCATATCGTACAATGGCTCCATGAGAACTGCACTGAGGCTCGCGTGGCCCTATACAAACCGACTCACGGTGCAGCTCCGCCAAGCGGCTTGGCGGGGCGACTTTGAAGCATTTCTGTTTCTGCACATCCATCGCAGTGAAGGTTCTGCTTGTGTATGGGAAGCGCCACGGCGAGATCCTCCAGTGGCTCGTGAAGAGCTATCTATTCGACAGTGATAGAGCTCGAAGAGGTTCGCAACAGGCTTCTTGGCCACCAGGGTTTCACGGCGGCGCTACTGGGGAAGATGGACAGGAGCGCCAAGCGGCAGCGAGTCAGCTGGCAATATATGTGCTTCCGTTAGCCTTGTCGAGTGGTTGATCGTATGCGAGAAGGAGATCTGCTCAATCCAGCTGAACGAAGGCAGCTTCAACTTGTCGGTATCGAAAGTAGATGAACAGGCCTATAATAAAATTGAGGAACTTTTGGTGTGATGAGGTAAATGGTTTTCATTTGATGGCCCCAAATACCTTCTCATTTTGACTATCCAAACCAAGGTTTTAAAGTACAAAGTCCTATTCTCCGTTTCTTTAATAGGAAATACAATTATAATTGGAACCCAATCGCACAAAATACCCTTTCTCCTTCGTGAATGGCCGATGCAACTTATTAATAATTAATGGGTGCAAACTGATGTTTGCTCGTCTCTTCCATGAAGGAGCAATGCGAAGACGAATGCAGGTAACTTGCATTTGCGCTTACATGCGTTATACACTGTCCGTTGGAGTATACTGTGAGTACCTGTATTCGCATGTAATTGCATCATGCTCGACGGTTGGCCACAATGAAGTAATCGCTTGTTTATTTATCAGCTATATCAGTATATGTGGCTAACCAACCAATGCTGCTCCTGCTCATGGAGAACTATAGGTCTTCATTGCATGCACGTGAGTGCATCCAGATTGAGTTCAAATGCTCACACTCTGTGTTGATGGTCCTGTATTGACCAGTGCTACCTATGTTGGCTTATCTTAGTAAACCGGCTACCGGAATATGTTTGTTGATATTGATGTTTGTAAGGTACTTATAGTTCCTAACCGGTATTCAGGTCGCCCTTCGACCCCTCATTTAGGCAAATGAGGGAAATTGAGGGAAGTTCGCTCAGTTTTATAGACAAATATACCGGTATCACACCGGTGCTTACAGTATACCGATATTGAAACCGGTATACCTCCGACGAGTGGCCGCGAGTTTGGTTGGTTGGCCCGCGTTGCGTTGTGGGCAGGCAAGCGAGCGCAAAATGCGGCGCCGCCGCTCGCGTGTGGCGGCGTTTACTAGCAGATTCCCAGTCAAAGTTATAAGGCATCCTCTATAAACACCATGGCCCCACCACCACCAGCCGGCGAAGAGAAGGTCGTCATCTTGCGAACGGTCGGCGGTGAGATTGCCCCAGCTTCGGCTCTCGCTCCAAAGGTCGGTCCGCTCGGTCTCTCCCCAAAGAAGGTCGGCGAGGACATCTGCAAGGCCACGGCGGACTGGAAGGGTCTCAATGTGACCGTGAAGCTCACGATTGTGAACCGCGTCGCGACTGTGTCGCTCATCCCGTCGGCGTCGTCGCTGCTCGTGAAGGAGCTCAAGGAGCCCCCTCGCGACCGCAAGAAGGTGAAGAACATCAAGCACGACGGCAACCTGTCGCTCGACCAGGTCATCGGCGTCGCCCGCATCATGCGTGAGCGCTCCATGGCGCGCACGCTCGCCGGCACGGTCAAGGAGATCCTCGGCACGGCCAACTCGCTCGGCTGCACCGTCAACGGTGAGTCGCCAACGGAGATCCAGCGCCTGATCTCGGAGGGCGAGATCGACATCCCAGAGAAGTAAGTTTTACGACTCGACTGTGAACGAGCGGCCACCGACTGCTGAAGCTCCTGACGCTTTGACGCTTTGGGGAAAGAATCCGAAAATGACAACACTTTGATTGTTATTTATCCACGCGTCGCTTGTGCTGTTGACCCCTCTTGTTCTTTTGCTCTCTCTTGTCCAGTGCACGGCGGTCCAAGACGGTGAGTGCCATTCGCTTGTGTCTATGGTGTATATTGCATGGGTGTGTATATGTATTGCGTTGTGTGCGTTTGTATATGTGTGTGGGGAGTGAGCGTGTCGCCAGTGATCGCCAATCAATACTTTAATATACTCTGATCTAGTTGAGGACAAAAAAACCGAGATGAGGCACACGATCAATCCCCCATGTATGCGAGTGTGCTTGTGTGAATGAATGAATTGCATGACTGTATGAGTGTGTGTTTGAGTGTGACTTGTACCGCGAATGGCACCTGCACGACCGCCCGAGTTTCACGAATCGTTTCAACACAGCAATTGACCAGATCCAGCGTAGCTGCTCGCTCGCGGGAGTGCCCTCGTCGTAATCGTTTGCTTCCTTTGTGCACCATCAACCTGTGTCTGTGTAGAAATCTTAGCCCAGGCACAAGTTCATCAGTGGTCAGAGAGAAGAAAATAAAATCGCATTAATGGAAAACACCGTCTTGGTTCAGCTAAGCTTGTTCATCGTTCGTCCTCATCGCTGTCTGAATTTTCCTGAACGCGTGCTGAAAATGGCTTAGCCAAACACGATGGAGCTCGCGCCGGCGCCGTGCTGCTTCTTCTTGACAAACTTTGGCTCAAATGACTCTGCGCTGCGCTTGTTGGCGTCGTTCTTCACCTCGACGTACCCGGATGAGCCGCCGATCTGCACGTCCGTGATGCCCTGCGCCTGCAGGTTCGCGCGAATGGCTTCGACGTTGGTCGCGCTGACGCCGATGTCGTCATTCACTTCCTCAATCGTTTGGCGACCGTCCGCGTGCGTGACGAGCACGCGGCGGCACGTGGTGTTCGCGGACCAGCCTTCGCCGCCGCTGATGTGCCATGCGTTGCGGATCATGAGCTCAAAGTAGTCGTCGTCGTCGATGGACGCGCTCACGTTCGCGTAGTAGCGGACGAACTCGTTCGGGTGCACCTTGCCGTCCTTCTCGCCACCATCGAAAGTGTCGAGGAACTCGCGGAAGACTTCGTCCTTGGTCTTCTCGCCAGAGAGCACCGCCGGGTGCTTGTCGGCGTTGTATCGCTGCTGGATGTCGTTCAGGTCGATCACACCGCTGCCATCGACGTCAAAGACCTTGAAGGCTGCGAGCACCAACTGTTGGCGACGGTCGTTCAGCTCGCCCTGCGTATTGGGAAATGAAATCAAATTCAAATTAGTCGTCATGTGCGAAGGGAGAATGGAGGGAATGAGATCAAACATACTCGAATAGCAATCAGGAACTCGTCAAAGTTAATTCCGCCCGAGTTGTCCGTGTCGACAAACTGAAAGAGCTCTTCGATTTCCTGCTCATATGACAATAGCGTTACGACACCAGACGATGTCAGACGAGGCTTCATACATAACGACAGAGGTTGCCAATCCATGAGTTCACGCACCGTTTCGCTCAAGTCGAGCGCGTGCTCGTGGATCGCCTTGCCGAACTCCGATGGGTTCAGCTGACGGTTGCCATCATCGTCGATGATGCGGAACTTGCGGCCCAAGCCGGCAATGCCACTGGTAAATGACCACACAGATAAACGGTCAGAGCTCTGAGAGTGAAGATGATCACAGTGGCAACAACAGCAGCATCTTTACCTGGCGCCGTGCTGGTAGAGCGAGTTGCGGACCGTCTCGAGCGTTTGAATGACGCTGCGGGACGCACCGAGCAGCTTTGGCGGCAAGATGTTGCCGCGGCTGATCTGCACCTGCTTCTTCACCTGCTTGCCCTCGGCAAAGTGGCCAATCGGACCCACAAAGCCACCAAGACTCACGAGCGCGTCAATATCGTCCGCGAACTCACTGCCGTATCCGCCACGCACCTTCACCGACGCAACGCGAGGCTCGCCGATGAAGATGGCTCGCACCACAGGCTTGACGTTCTTCACGCCAATGTCGATGAACGACTGGGTCAACGTGGTCGAAAGCACGTTGAAGAGCGGGTCGGCCGCGTTCAGGAAGCCAAACACGATCACACCGTCAAAGCCGCTCGAGTGCGTCAGCTTGTTCGCCGCGTACGGGAGCTCGTCGAGCGTCGAGACCGTGAACGTCTGCGCGATCACGTGTGGGTTCTGCTGCAGCTTCTCCAGCGCATTCTGGGCCATAACGTCGACGACCTCGGCGTCCACCTTGGTCTTCAACAGCGCGATGCGCACTGGTCCTGTAGCATGGTGGACAGGGGCGGCGACAGCAGCAGCAGTAGGCGGCACCACAGCGGCGACTGGGGCCGGAGGCGGAGCGGCCGCCTGTGCGTTGTTGTTGACGCCGCGCTTGCCGCCGCGATGCTGCT
Source organism: Globisporangium okanoganense (assembly GCA_023334035.1). Classification (NCBI taxonomy): domain Eukaryota; phylum Oomycota; class Peronosporomycetes; order Pythiales; family Pythiaceae; genus Globisporangium; species Globisporangium okanoganense. The sequence goes on along the minus strand of JAASFY010000014.1, from coordinate 45,324 downwards.
CCTGGGGCGTCGAGCCGTCACTGAAGCTCCAGTTCGAGCCGCCGCCTGGAGGCGCGTGCACGCGCGTCGTGGGGCGCTTGAGCTCCCCGAAGTCCGCACTCGTGAGCGTCGACATCTCTCTCGCTGTGTTGCGTGCTTGTGTTAGTGTTCAAATGAAGGGGCTTTCTTGGCAATATCTTAGGTGAAGTAACATGAAATTAACGTTACTTCAAAACTGCAACCAGACCAACACTCTGCATTGACAAGAACAATGGCATCAGGACGAGGCCAGGCCTTGTTAGGCAAAGAGACTCAACTGGGTCATGTCGTTAGGTTAGCAGGACCTGTGTTCAACTACGCGAGCTCGGTGCGCTCATACACAAACGCGCACGGTCGTCGGGCTTTAGCATGTCGACATGTCGACAGCGCACTGCAGGCATCGCAGCGGAGCAACATCCACCCGTTCAATGACTACCTTGCTTTACCTTAGTTACCGAGACGGATCAGCGCGTCGATATCCTCAGCAAACTCAGTGCCGTATCCGCCCTTCGCCTTGACGGATGCCACGCGCTGCTCGCCGATGAAGATGCCGCGGATCACTGGCTTCTCGTTCTTCACGCTGATGTCGATAAACGACTTGGTCAGTGACGACGCCAGCACGTTGAAGAGCGGGTTCGTCGCGTTGAGAAAACCCACGGCGATCACAGCGTGGAAGCCACCGAACTGCGTCAGCTTGTTCGCCGCGTACGGGAGGTCGTCCAGGTTGGACACCGTGAACGTCTCGGAGCTCACCTGTGCGTTCTGCTGCAGCTTCTTCCACGCGTTCTGCACGATGAGGTCCACGATCTCCGCATCCGCCTTGGTCTTGACGATCGCCACGCGCAGAGCTCCCGCAGGGTGCGTCACTGAAGCTGCGACTGGGGCGGCGACCGCTGCGACTGGAGCTGGAACAGGCGCGGGCGTGTCCATGTTGACGTCTGGGGCGGCATGTGGTGGCGCTCCGAAGCTGCGCTTGCCGCGCTGCTGAGGTGCAGGCTCGTCGCCACCAAAACTCCAGGTGGAGCCGCCACCGGGTGGGGCGTGCACACGCGTGGTCGGGCGCTTGAGCGCGAAGTCTGTGCTCGTGAGGGTCGACATCTTCTTGGATTTCCTTTTTTCAAAATGCGGGGATACACTTGTTGGCGAGCAGTTAGTGTGGTACAAGATTATGTACACATCTTAGTCTCTAAAGTACGATATTGCGTTACGATTGCATTACTCAAAGCACTCGAATAAGTACGCTTCATCGTCCATCTCCCCTGGTGAGATTCGAAAGTGACTTTTCACGTTGCGCGAATGTTGTCCCACAGCGAAAAACGTTCGGTTCGACACAAGTCTCATGGACACGCGTCTTTCCTGTGACTTGTGTTGATAGCCATCTCAGTATCGCGTGAACATCCCGATACATTTCCAGTTGTTCATGTCGTGTTATATCAGGCGTGGACTCCATTTTAGTATGAGAGTTTGTATGGTGCAACAACGCGCGACCTTCGTGTCACATTCACAAACAAAAAAACCGCATCTTGTGCCAATTCGATTCTGGTCGTGCTCATTCCAAACAGTCAGTAGCAGAATCGAGCGAGCGAGAAGGCAGCAGTCCAACACGTGCACTCCGTGCCAGCAGCTCCCATACTACACCAGCACTCCGCTGGTTCCGTCGGGTAAGCCAGGCGCGGGTCTCTCACTCACTCTCCAAGTTGCGCCTGCTTGATCGCGAGTTGAAGCGGCCGAGCGACGTTTTTAAACTCCCACGTGGCATCATTTCGCTGCGCAACAGAAAGCCCACGAGCAGCGAGCCAGCGAGCATGGGCACGACGAGCGTCTCGATCTCTTCCACTGCCAGCATGGCAACTACCTCCTCTTCTTCTGCTGCTGCGTCTTCGAGTCACAGCGGCGCGTTCACGTCGACGGCCAAGGCGGACGACGGCGCGATCGAAGCCTCGGCGTTCATGACGGTCAACGGCGAGAAGAAGGCGCTGATGAACGACGATGGCGAGGACGACGAAGATGAAGTCGTCGAGCCGCTTAAACTGGACCCCAAGACGAAGCGGTGGGGGTACGCCGTCGCTGCGCTAATGGTGTTCATCACGTTCTACAGCATCCCGCATGGCGCGTCCGGCAAGAGCGCGCACTACGTGTGGTGGTGCGGCTGGCTCACGGCCATTGCGACAGGGCTCGGCGCAGTGCCGTTCTACTGGCTTCAGGACATCAACAAGTACTGGCTGGGCATCTGCAACGGTCTCGCTGGCGGCATGATGCTCGCTGCGACCGGCTGTCTGTTCTACGAGGCGTGGCACATCCCGCAATATGTCGACTACGGCGTGTCGATCACGTACCGGCTGCTGGTCGGCGTCTTCCTCGGTGTGCTCTTCATCAAGTTCACGAAAGTGTACCTGGAGGACTACGAAGACGTCAAAGTGTGTGGTCTCAAGGGCCTCGATGCGCGCAAGGCGCTGCTGATCATGGCGGTGATGACGCTGCACTCGATCTCCGAAGGCGTAAGTTTGCTTGTATTGCAACTCTGTCGATGGTGGTTACCGAGGCTAATTCGTTGCTGTTGCTGATGTCCATTTTGATTTTTTTGTAGATCGGTGTTGGCGTGTCTTTCGGTGGCGAAGGCGGCATTCGTCGCGGCCACATCGTGACGATGACGATGGCGATCCACAACATTCCAGAGGGCGTCGCGATCAGTCTGGCGCTCGTGCCTCGTGGCCTGAGCGTCTTCTTCGCGGTGCTCTGGTGTATCCTGTCGAGCATTCCGCAGCCGATCTTCGCCGTGCCGTCTTTCATGTTTGTGGAGCAGGTGAGTTTCCTATTTCTATTGTGTTTGTATTGCTTGATTCGATATTGTTGGGTTTTGTGTCTAAACAGTGTTATTGCTTCTTCAAATTACAGTTTCTTCCGATTCTTCCAGCCGGTCTGGGCTTCGCTGGTGGCGCGATGGCGTACGTTGCCCTCCAGGAGCTGCTGCCGGAATCCCTTGAAGACACCAAGTCGCTGCCGACGACCGTCTCGGCGACGTCGCTGGCATTTATGGTCTTCCTCACCATCCAAGTCGTCCTAAGCGGCACGTTTTAAGTTGGCGAGACGAAGATCCGATTGCAGAATTCTCCCTCTCGTTTAGCCACTTCAACAACGCAGCGTCCTGGTGCTGAGAAGATCCCTAGGACGCATGTGACGATGAAGGACGAAGACACGAGCGTATGTGTGTGTGTATGAAAGGTATGAGTGTGACCGGTTAGAAACTAAATCCGCATTAATTATATTGACTCTCTCCGAAGCCCTCCCGATATGATTCACGAGATGAAGAGCACTATACCAAAGCTGAGCGAGAACATGATGGTTCAATTGTGCGGACAGCAAGCGATCTGAATCGGCACACAGGACCACACCGCCAAGCGACACATTCGCGCGTCTCTTCGGCTCGTGAGAAAGATCCAGAAGCCGTGAGGCATCTCGAATGCCTCATTCGCTAATTTTCTCGACATCAAGACTCTCCTGAAATCAGCACCGAGCCAGTAAGTCCAACATGGTGAAGATTTTAGCGCTTGTGACGCTCGGCGTCTACCTCTCCTGCATCGCTGCGGCCGCGTCGTCGCCTGGCGAGAACCCGTCGACTCGCAAGTTGCGCTCGACGGCTGCAGCTGAAGCGCAGAGCCACGAGGCAACTGCCGGCGGCGCGTGGACAAAGCTTGGCAACGCCATGGAGAGCAAGTTCCGCCCACTGAATGAAGCCAAAAGCACCACTGGCATGGAGGCGCGCGTTAAGGCGATGAACGCGCCGCACCGGACCATGCCCAACATGGTCATGGAGGCGCGCAAGAAGCGCAACTCGGTCGGCACCAAGAAGGCCGACCCTCCACGGAACAAGAACAAGCCCCACATGATGGAAACAAGCAGCGCGCAGATGAAGAACCTCGAGGCCGCCGCCGTCCAGCGCGCCAAGCTCGAGGCGTTGGCCATGAAGGCGCGCAACAAAAAGAAGGGCCTGAAGAGCCCGAAGAAAGAGAAAGACCCGAAGAATCCGAAGAACAAGAAGAACTTGAAGACGCACAAAGAGGTGCGCCCGAAGTCCAAGGGGGTGAACCCGAGGAACAAGGAGATGATCGCGAGGCCCCAGCGGGAGAACTCGAAGCCCAAGGAGAAGAAGCACGTGCTGCACAACAGCATGGAGGCTGAGGGACCACCTCGCTACACCCCCTTCTCCGTGGCGACGGCTACTCCCACGGGCAAGAAGCCGTAAAGCAGCGGGATGCGTCGAGTGCTGAGACTTCTTTCAGAGGCAACCAGATGGGAAGTGTATGAGCTGCAGAGACTGAAGATCCTTGAAAGTAGGTTGTTGGCTTGTTTTTTTATAACAAAGACAGCATGGCTAACAAAATGCAATACAGTATCGGTTCACAATATGAAAAACGGCATCCGTACTACCGCTGGCTCAGGCTGTTTGTTGCTCGTGTTCGCTTCGAGAAGTCACTCTTCGTACACTTTTCACGCTTAGACTGTACGCCGTCATCCTGTAACGCGCACGACGCGCAACTTTTCGCCTAAACGTCATCCTAATGGCCACCAATCGCCCGATCTGGTAACAAACAAAAAATGTAATCGTTCGGGAAAGGACATGGGAGAAAAAAACAAAACTGTATAACCATTTCACTGGTTGATTTACTAAACGACGACAGCTTCTCCGTCTTGCTCGTCGGGCTTGCTGTTGCTGTTGTTGCTGGTGTTGTCGTCGTCTTCGGCAGCTTCCAGGTACAGATCGCTGCCGTCTTTTAATGCGCGCTGCTGGCTGTGCGCTTCGAGATATCCCTCACTGCCCATCTGTTCAATCAAAGAGCTCTCTAATATCAATAAAACAATACCACAACATTAATTCACACTGGCGTGACCACACTCGTACCTCCAGTAGCCGGGAGACTGTGCGGTCGAAGGCGAACACTTCATCCACGTTTGACTTGGAGGCGCCGTCCAGCTGGTAGAGGTCGATCGCAGAGGCGTCCGCCAGACAGTGGAGCTGTTCAAATACGTCCATCGTCGCGAGACACAAATTATAAGTCAGCTCTAGCTGCCTACAACTTACCGAGTTCGCACACACAAACTAGCAGCACGTACCCGGACGCCCTGGTCGTACATGCAGTCCACGAACGTGATAAAGCGTCGCATCTACAGTATAAAAAATAATAAAAATAACAACAATCTTGAACACCGCGCGATTTTTTTGTGCACACAATGTTCCTAGCAATTCGCTAAATACCCAACAGGCGGCTCACAAGCCATAACACGCACCTGGTTGATCATTTCAAGCTTGAGGATCGGAATGTCGCGCACAAAGACGACCGAGAACGACTCGGCGATGACGATGTAGTCCGCAGCGCCCAAGGGCTTCCCACACAAATCGTCGAAGGAGAACTGGCACACGCCCGCCTCAACGGCAGCCAGCGGCACGCGCACGCGGCGGCCCTGAGTCGACAGGTACGTCTCCACGGGTTCCTCGTCCTAACAAGAGTATACATATGTGAGTCACTGAATATTACATTTTTCAATGTTTATAAATATTGAGATATTAATTTTGCAAAAAAAACTCACCTGGCACTGGTTGTCAAACTCGTAGTTGAAGCTCGTGCGCGACTCGGGCGTCAGTGGGAAATTGTACACGTTGTGCGCATGGTGAGCTCCCTATTTTGCAGCAAAATACTAGCGGTCAGCTCAAGACAAGAAATGGGATATCGATCAGCGGTCAAGCGGATGAGGCTAAGTACGCATACCTTGACAGCACGGTAGTCCGTCTCGGACTCGACAAGCGAGACCACGTCGCACTTCTCGCCCAGGAGGTCGATAAATGGCAAAAACAGGTCGCGCTGCAGTCCGTTCTTGTAGAGCTCCTGTACAAAATTGAAGCCAGCAGCATGACATTTTTTTCAATAATTCCACCAAGCCAGATCCGAGAACGGTACCAGAGGTTATGAGTGTGAACTTACCGACGGCGGGCGGTTCGAGGTCGCGACCATGACGAAGCCCCGCTCGAGCAGCGCCGAGAAGAGTCTCCGCAGGAGGAGCGCGTCGGCGACGTCCGTGACCTGGAACTCGTCAAAGCAGAGCAGCCAGCTGTCGCGCAGCAGCCCGTCGGCGATGAACGGGATCGGATCCTCGCGCCGGCCTTCCTTGCGCAGCTGGTGCATCTTCTTGTGGATGTCGAGCATGAACTTGTGGAAGTGCACGCGCCGCTTCTTCTCGATCGGCACGACATCGAAGAACATGTCCATCACGAAGGTCTACAGTGGACAAAGCAAGGTCAACGATCGCGATTCCACAGTCGCTCTGCCTTAGGCAGTACAGCGAACGCACCTTGCCACATCCGACGCCGCCGTGCATGTACAGACCCTTGGGCGTCGTGCTTAACGCTGTGTGCTGTGATTCCGAATCCTGTGAGCCTGTGAGTCGTTGCCACCAGGATGAGCCGGACTTGTCTGCGACGGTGGTGTCCTTTTCCGACGGACCGCCGTACTGCGTGAGCTGGTCGTAGAGCAGGTCAAAGTGGCGCACCGCGCGCACCTGTACTGGGTCATACGTGATCTTGCCCTCGTCCACTAGCGCGCGGTAGTGCTGGAACACCACAGGTGAAGAAGATGTCGACGATGACGAAGAGCTTAATGCGACAATCTGCTGGTTCTGCTGCTGCTGGAGGGCGCTACGCGGCTGCGGCTGCCACGACGAGCGCGCCAGGCGGCACATGGACTGGCGGTACATGTCTACTGTCGTTCTCTGGTTCCTTAGTGAGGCTCACGCACACGGAGCGGGCGAGCGGTGGGTGATTCAGAGCTGCTCGCCTTGCCTTCTTGTCGATTCTTGATTCTTGCTGCTTGCGTATCGGGTTGCCAACCTATCATCATGCAATCAGTGCGTCACTGAAAAGCCACTAAATCCCATTTTTAGCCAATGAATGCGTCGCATCTAATTAGATTTCGAGATATGATTGGCAGAAAAGGTAGGAAACAGGTTTTCTTGTCGCATAAACAAGCCAGTCGAGAACTATTCGACTAAGTGCGACTGACACAGCTGATACAAAAATGGCAACGAAACAGAGCTGCAGCTAGCAGCTATTTATAGCGAGCAGACTGAGATACGGACAGCCACGGGCTGCAGCTTCGACTTCGAGCATCGCCATGTTCTCAGCCGGCGGTGATCAGAGTGTGTACGTGTGCATATGTATGTATATTGCCCGTATCATTCTGGCAGTGCGTATAGGAGCGCGGGGCTCGCAAGCACCATTGACCCCACGCGCGTCCTGTGCATGTGCCGACATCAAACAATCGAGTACGGCGCCTTTCAATCTTGTCTGCGATGGCGCGTTCCTCTGTTGGAGGACAGCAAGCGATCGAGTGCTTCAAGCCAAAGCGCTGGCTCAGAGTGCACTCTTCTCTCTCTCTCTCTCTCTCTCTCTCTCTCTCTTTCAAGCTTGGCGGATGACGTTCTGTGGGGATCGACATTATTTGAGTTTAAGTCCGAGTCTTTTCCAGAAGGCGAGGAAGAGAGACACCCAAGCAACACTTAAAGCCCGTTGCCGTGATCCCTATTGAGAAATGATCGTCGGTTGATATCCGCAGTCCGCCGCCTTTGCCAAGCGAGTATGAGAGAGACGAAGAGCTCACTGTTCCTGGTGAATCTGAGAAGCAGAGCGCCGCTTTGGGTTCGTGTGGAGATGCTCGTGCTCTTGCAAAAATCCTTCAGCACGAAGAGAGCGCCATTGTGCGGAAGACTACGCCGCAGCCGAGATATCTGGGAGCGAATGGGCATGTCAACCCCCATAGCTGTTGCTGTACTCACATCAATATTTCAACTAATTAGCTTTTCATTATTTACATTACCCGCCACCACTTTGCGCCACTTCACAATGGATCGATGCGTTCATTGTCATCATCGCGTGGGCTGGTGCAAATTCCGGATCAATGCGCAAACTATTCACACAACAGCAGATAAATAAATAAATAGTCACAAGATCAATTAGCTCTTCATCAACTTCCACCACAAGCCACGAACGAGGATTAATAAATAAATATTGGCGTACCGTTCCGCAGCATCGTGACGCAATCCTTGATCGCGACGATGTTCTTGGCCGAGTGCGGGCCCTTCTTGTACATGACGATGAGCGTCTCGTTGTGCTGCACGACGCTCACCTGTATGCACGTGTTCCGACTGCTCTGGATCGTCATCGAGTTCACGTTCACGCCCGAATACGACACTGTCGAATAATAATAATAACACAAAAACACGAGCAGCTCATCAGTACGGATATTGCTATACACGCACACTATACACCATCACATAAATGATTGAAACAACGACTTACTGGCGTCGCAGGAGCTGTTCACGAGCGACTGGAGGTTCGCGAGCACGCCGATCTGGTCGACGTCCACCGTGGCGTACGTGACCGTGTCTTCTGTCACATAAATAGCTTTCAAAACGCCGCGCTGCTGTTGCACTGCGAGCCCGATATATACACGCATGCGTATACCAAAAGGTCATCATGATGCGAACATTACGGATAACAACAACACCATACACGTACGCTTTCTCAGGATGGGCTTGACTGCATCGCGAATGACGCTCAGTATCCGGTAGTGGAACCGGTGGAAGTCGCGCAGGTTGTGGCCCACCTGGCCCAGCTCGGCGCCGTACTCGATAATGAACGCGTCGAGGATCTCCTTGGCGATGAACGACGAGAAGCCCGGCTTCAAGGTCGTGTCGTGGAACATCGCGCAGAACACCTTGTGCGCGTCATTCGTCACCACAGTCGCCGACACTACGCACACAATGGCACCAACACATTCGATTAGTATCAAGCCATATATCCACTGTTGTACCAGCTCGTACCGTTCGAGAGCTCGATGTGCGACACTGGCGCGCCGGTCGTCTTGGCCGAGAACTCGAGCATTGCAGTCACGAGTGACCCGACCAGTCGTGGCTGCATACAAAGCATTATAGACAGAAAGTGGTCGCACGCAGGGTTGCATTCCATAAACACACACAAAAGAGAAGAGTTTATTAGAACCCATCGGACCACAAGGCAGACAGGTCGCCGAGCGCAATGGCGTAACGTGTCGTTACCTGCGCGACGCCGTTGACGTACTCCTTGGAGAAGAGCACGATGCCGCTGGAGGCCATGATGAGTACGTTGCGCAGCATGACTGAACGAGTGTGACGGCGTCTTCGTGAGCGGGGGTTATGCTGGAGCTGCTCGCTTTCTGCTGCTGCTGAACACTCTTGTTCACTGTGCACGGACACACGATACATTTCGTGTGTGAGCAGTGAACCTGTATCAGTATCAGTATCAAACGATCTGAATTTTTTAGACGGCATCTCAGTATTATACATTTAATTCATTAGATTGAATCAGATAGAATCAGGTGACGTGGAGTGGGTCGGCGTGGGCAGAAAGACGGAGAGCGAAAATTTTGATATCCCTAGCCCTGTAGGTATACATATTTTGCATCCGGTTGATGTATAGCCATATTCCAGCAGCAATGCAATCGATATGAGCAAATGAATATGTATGTATATCGGTATGCGGAATGACCAATTTGTGTGGTGTACGCTAAACTTCCGACCCGAGTGGCATCACGCACACAAAACGAGCTCCCGACTACAAGCTCCCGACTCCAGATGGCTGTCAACGACTCCTCTGTGGAAGCCGCGCAACATGAGACCGGCGCAAGTGGCGACGAGACGTACCCGCAGATCATCCCGTGCTTTCTCACACCGGAGCAGATCGACGAGTTCCTGCGCAACGGCGTCGTCGTGATCCCAAACGTGCTGACGCCGGAAGAAGTGGCGGCCGCGCGCGCCGGGCTCCATGGCGAGCTCGCAAAGTACGGCGTGGTGCGTGCGTGGACATTAGCATTTGTGTATGCCAACGATGTATACCTGATTGCTAATGATCGCTTCGTACTGTGCAGGATCCGGATGATCTCGAAGCCACGGGCGAGAACCTCAAGAAGCTCTCAAGCACAGGTGGCGCTGGCGGCATCCTCGATCTCTTCTACCCTTCGTGGCGCCTTCGCGTCGCTGAGAACGACAAGGTGTTCGCTGCGATGAGCGATTTGTGGAGCGCGACATACGCGAAGAACCATCCGAATTTTCACCACCCGCACGGCGATTTCAATGGAAAGCAGGGCTTCATGTACATCAACCGCGTGTGCTACCGCGTGCCCGACCCGATCTCCAAGATGCACGGCGCGAAGAAGTCACGCCCTATGCAGCGCTCGCTAACCCCGCACCTCGACTGCTGTCCCACGGATCCGTTCAATGCCGGTAAGGAGATCCCAAGGTGGCGTCCGATCCAGTGCATTACAGTGCTCACGGACAATCTCGAGAAGAACACGGGCGGCTTCGAAGCTGTGAAGGGTTTCCACAAGGAATTTGAGTCTTATTTCGCAGATCAAGAGCGTCGAGCGCTTGAGAAGAGAGAAGAAGAGCTGAATGGGACGGCGCGGCCACAGGTCTGTCTCGGTGACTTCTCGCCGCTGCGAATGCAGGAAGACCGCGACGTCATCAGTCGCTACGAGCACGTCAACTGCGAGGCTGGTAGTGTGATCTTCTTTGACTGGCGCATCCCGCACGCGAACAGCTACAAACATACTGGCAGTCTCCCACGCGAGGTCGTGTATACCGGTTTCCTTCCGGATGTGCCCGTGAACCAGGTATACATCCAGGAGCAGCTCCGACGCTACCGTCTGCGGCTGCTGCCCGCAGACCACTGGCAGAAGTCCCAGGGCGACAAGCGCGTGGGAGAGCAGTTCTCGAAGCACCACTTTTCAGCCCTGGGCTCGCGGCTCATCGGGCTCCATCCGTGGTAGATTGCCTTTCTGGAGCTAACACATATAGATTGTGATGGTTGGATACAGACTAAATTTCACAATAATACTTATAGTTAGAGTGTACCACAGTATTTAGTGACCTTTCCAAAATAACGTGGACACACGAAAAAACCTTCATATTCGTGTGTCCACGTTATTTTAGGGCTGGCGGTTGATTGGCAAATGTGTCAATCGACGAGTGAAGCTTGGAGAAGACGATAACGATGGCGGCGGCGCTTCGAAGCCGCTGGTGCTGGAGCACGATAGCAGTAGCTGCGTCCAGGCGACATGCTGGAATCGCTCGACGCTCTACTGTGCTACTACGCAGCCTGTCGACTGCAGCAGCTGCTGCTGCCGCCGACACCCGCAGTGAGAACGCCAAGAAGCACGTTGTCGTCGGCATGTCGGGCGGTGTCGACTCGTCCGTGACGGCGCTGCTGCTCAAAGAGCAGGGCTACAACGTCACGGGCGTGTACATGAAGAACTGGGACACGAGCGACGAGCTGGGTGCAGAGGCGTGTCCGCACGACGCCGAGTTCAAGGACGTGCAGGCTGTGTGCGCGCAGATCGGCATCGCAGCGCAGCAGGTGAACCTCGTGCAGTCGTACTGGAACGCGGTCTTCTCGCCCTGTCTCGAGAGCTTTGAAGAGGTGAACTTTGCTATACACACTGGGCATATCGAGTATGCATCACCGCTCACACCACTGCTTCATCATCATTACTAGGGACTGACGCCGAACCCGGACATCCTCTGCAACCGGGAGATCAAGTTCAAGGCTTTTTTGGACTACGCTGACAAGATCAGCGCCGACTTTGTCGCCACGGGCCACTACGCTGCACTTAGACGGAGTGATCACGACGTACTCCCACAGCTGTACGCGGCCAAGGACGACACGAAGGACCAAAGCTACTTCCTCTCGAACGTGGCCGGCAGTGCGTTCTCAAAAGTGCTCTTCCCACTGGGCGAGATGCGCAAGAGCCAAGTGCGTGAGATCGCTCTTGCAAAGGGCCTGTGCACGGCCGAGAAGAAGGACAGCGTGGGCATCTGCTTCATCGGCAAGCGCAACTTTGCCGACTTCATCCACCAGTACATTCCGCGGCAGACAGGCGCGTTCTTCACAGTCGACGGCGAGCGCATGCACGACCACGACGGCTTCACGTCATACACTATCGGCCAGGGCGCGCGCATCCAGGGCATGAGCGAGAAGTGGTTCGTCGTGGGTAAGCGCAAGCACGATCATGCCGTAGTCATCGCCCCGGGCACGCGCCACCCGGCGCTCTTCACCGATGCGCTCTTCGCATCCAGCTCCGCGTTTAACTGGATCTCTGGAAAGCTCCCCAAAGAGCTGCTCGAGACGGGATCATCGCTGCGCTGCCAGTATCGCGTGCGCTACCGCCAGGAGCTCGGCGAGTGCACCGTGACGCTCGTGTCGAGTGCTAACGCGCGTGCCGAGGCCAGCGGGCTCCACGACTGGGACGCGCCATTGACGACCACTGGTGATGACGTCAAGACGTTTATGCGCGTGGACTTTGACAGACCGCAGCGTGGCGTTACGCCGCAGCAGGCGCTCGTGCTCTACCGAGACGACGGCCTCTGCTACGGGGGCGGGCCAATCGCGGTGGCGGGACGGTCCTACCACGAACAACACAAGCCACTCGCGCCGGACGTCTACGACTGGCGCAGCACGCTCTGATCCACCATGCATGCATTACAATAGACGCCATAATAATGAAGCCATTTTGCCTTCCTTCTCATGATTGGGTATCATGGGGTATCATGGTGTCCCTCCTCCAATTTCTCGCTCAATTTCATTCGCGTCCAGATTTAAAGGAGGGGTGTCATCCTTACATCTTGTGAGATATGTCGATACTAAAACTCTATTTTAGACTAAAACCCGGATACAAATGATACTTGTTGGGTTGGGTGACATCCGTCCCTCGGTTGCGTTGCAGGAATTAAAGAAAGGGCCGCTTGACTCAGAAGAAGAGAAGCCACCACTTAGAGAAGCAGACGAAGAGCTCAATGAACACCCCGCCGAACCGAGACGGCTCGGCGCCGCTGTTACCGCAGTCCGCACTGGCGCAGGCCGCTGCGTCCGCGCTGCCGTTCCTGCAGCCAGCTACTATTAACAACAACCAGCAACAACAGCAGGAGTACGGGGGCGAGAATGGCGGCTTCCAGGTGCAGCTGCCGCTCTCGCCGACGCTGCTGCGCAACCTGGGCGACCGGTCGTACGACAAGCGCAAGGGCGCGGCCATGGAGGTCGAGAACCTCATCAAGCAGCTGCAGGAGAAGGCGGCGGCCACGGAGCACCGCCAGCGGCAGCTGCTGCTCCAGCAGCAACAGCAGATGAACGCGAACAACGGCTCCCTTGATGCGGACGCGGCCACGCTCTCCACGAACGTCAGTCGCGAGCGCATCCCGGCAATTATTGACCTCCTGGGCAACGAGTTTGCGTTCTCGACGAACGCGAACCACCGGAAGGGTGGGCTCATCGGCCTCGCGGCGACCGCGATCGGACTCATGCACGAAGCGCATCTATACCTGGACAAGCTGCTGCCGCCCGTGCTGCACTGCTTTGACGACCCGGAGAGCCGCGTGCGCTACTACGCGTGCGAGTCGCTGTACAATATCGCAAAGGTCGCGCGTGGGCACATTCTGCAGTACTTCAACAAGATCTTTGACGGACTCTGCAAGGTGACAAAACGCAGGTTGCCTTTCTAACGTGTGGTCACGGCGTGATGAGCTGCTAACCCCTACTGTATGTCTTCTTATATGTAGCTCTTCGCTGATGTGGACGTGGATGTGAAGAACGGCGCGAATCTGCTGGACCGGCTCGTGAAGGACATTGTGACCGAGAGCGAGTACTTTGAGGTCGACATGTTCATCCCGCTGCTGCAAAAGTACATCCGCATGACGAATCCGTACATTCGGCAGCTGCTCGTTGGCTGGATCACAGTGCTCGACTCGGTGCCGGATATCGACATGCTCGACTACCTGCCCGACTTTCTTGATGGGCTCTTCAACATGCTCAGTGACGGCAATCGAGAGATCCGTCAAGCGGCTGATAGCGCACTGACCGAGTTCCTCCGTGAGATCAAGCAGACGGAAGACGTGGACTTTGGTCGTATGGTCGAGATCTTGGTGGGCCAATGCAACTCAAAGGAGCGCTTCAACCGCTTGACAGCTGTCACGTGGGTCCACGAATTCGTCACGCTTGGTGGCGAGAAGCTCGTCGAGTTCTACGCGGAGCTGCTCGCTGCGATCATGCATTGCATCTCGGATTCCGAGCACGAGATCCGCCAGGTGGCCGAGCGCGCCAATGCGGATCTGCTGCAGCTGGTCAAATCGACCTCCCAGGAGGTCCAGCTCGTGCCGATCATGGAGAAGCTCAACCGCGAGCTCAGTAGCGACCACGCGCCAACACGAAAGGCAGCGCTGCGCTGGATCTCGATGCTACTGGACAAGTACCCGAACCAGCTGCTCGCACACATTGGCAGTTTGCTGCCAACGCTGCTGAAGACGCTCTCGGACTCGTCCGACAAGGTCGTGCTGCTGGATCTGGAGGTGCTGGCGCGCATCTCACTCAACGAAGTCGAGTTTGAGAAAGTGCTGAACGCGATTCTGCAGCTCTTTGCGCACGACCGCCGGCTGCTGGAGACCCGTGGGAGTATGATTGTGCGCAAATTGTGCGAACTGCTCGACTCGAAGAACATTTACATGATCTTTGCAAAAGTGCTCGGCGCCGGCGCGAGCAGCCTCGAGACCCAGATGGACGGCGAGTTTGCGTCCGTGATGGTCCAGACGCTGAATTTGATCCTGCTGACGGCGAACGAACTCGAGAAGCTGCGCGAGATCCTGCGCCGCAGTTTTCAGAAGCAGGCGTCCGAGGAGGATGTCCAGGTGTTCACGGTGAGGCTCATCTGTGATGTTGGTCTTCTCATGATTTTCTATTGAATTTGGTTATCTCTAACATTGTGATTGACCATGTTTATACAGGCGCTGTTCCAGTCGTGGTGCCACAACCCGATCGCGGCGTTCAGCCTGTGTCTGCTCGCGCAGTCGTACACGCTCTCGTCGGCGCTCATCAGCAAATTTGCAGAGATTGACGCGTCTGTGGGCTTTCTGATGCAGATCGACAAGCTCGTGCAGCTGCTCGAGTCGCCGATCTTCATCCACATGCGACTGCAGCTGCTGGAGATCCACGAGGACTACCACGCGAACCTGGTCAAGAGTCTCTACGGCCTGCTCATGCTACTCCCACAGAGCGCAGCGTTCCGAATGCTCCGCGACCGCCTGGTCAGTGTCACAAACATGGCGACGGCGATCGGCCGGATAGACCTGGGCGGCGCGCGACAACAGCATGGCAATGACGGCCACGCGTCGCCACAGCTTCGCGTGGACACTGTCGCGCTGCTCGCACACTTTGACGCGGTGCAGTCGAAACACACGGAGATCCGCAAGAAAGGTACGAGGCGATGTGGTGCTGACAATGTCGGTTCTTGGTGCGAGGTCTTTTTCTAAATAATATGTGTGTGCCTTACTGATAGTGATGGAGGAGAAGTCGCTGCTGAGAGAGCACGACGCTGCTTAAGAGCAACATGTCAAGCACACCAGCCGTCTCAAGTCGCCAAGAACCGAATTCAGAAATCACTAATGGTTCGTATTCGATTCAGGTCTGTTTCATCACAACTCGCTCGTGTATTCCTTTGTTTTTGAGTGCTGATGTGCGCGGCGGATCGACCAGCTTTGGACGACAATCATAGATTATACATCTCAACAACTTGGTAATGCCTCTCGAGTTGGCATTCGTAGCTCTTCGTGTTCTCTGGCCCGGTCAGCCAGCCTTGCAGTGGTGTATGCATATGTCTGTCGTTCTACTCATTTTTCACAGTCGAGCTTCTCCAGAGCGCGAGTCTTCCGGACGAGTTACCACCGGCGATGACGTCGAGCGTCGGGTGGAAGACGTTGATCGAGTGCACCGAGTTGAAATAGTCGCTCGTGAGCTCCTGGATCGGGTTTTTGCGCGTGGCCTGGAAAATCTGGATGCTGCGCGGCTGGTTCATGGAGCCAATCACGAACCGGTCCTTCCGCTTCGGGTCCCACGACGCGTGGAGCTTCGTGAGCCACCGGCCCGTCTGGTTGTTGTGTGGGATCGCGAGCGTCGGTGCAACACTGTGGGCGTCGTGGTGCTTGGCGTCCCGCGTGTCGAACACGTTGACGTAGTTGTCCTGGCCCACGGTCACGAGATGCTCACCGCCAGGCGAGAAGTAGGCGCAGTTGACGCTGCGACTGTGCGGCATCGTCACGAGCGCGACGTTGTTCGCCTTCTTGAGCTTGCGCATGTCCCAGAGACACACGGTGCGGTCCAGCGAGGCCGTTGCAATGCAGAACGGGAAGAGCGGGTGCTGGTGCACAGTGTTGACCTTCTTCTCATGCAGCAGGAACTGGGACTGCTTGTCGTTGGACGCCTGGCGCGGGTCCACCGACCAAATGAATCCGTCTTCGCAGCTCACGAGGAACGTGTTCGGGTGCTCTGCGTTGAGCGCCATGGACGTGATACCGACATTGTCGCTCGTGCCGAAGAGCTCCGAGAACGTAGCTGCTCGCAGATCGAACTCACGGATACTGCCGTCAAAGCTGGACGAGAGTAGCTTCGTGGAGTCTTGCGGCGAGAAGTGCAGCTGCGTCACGGGACTCGTGTGCGGGCGGTACATGGCCACGACGTTCTCTTCGTCACTGGGTTCGTCTGCGGACCAGAGCGAGAGGTTGCCGCGCTTGTCACCGGCCGCGACCACGAGTTTGTCGGTGCGTGGGTGGAAAGCCATCGAATAGATGCGCTCTTCCGTGGCCTTGACGATGTCGTCGCCGTTGAGCGTGTAGTCCACAGTGTCAATGCCAGTGGCGTCGACCTTCAGGTCGCTTTCGCGCTCTTCATGGTCGTCAATCATGCTGCTGAGCAGCAGTTTACCCTTGTCCCCAGACAGGTTCAAGGCTTCCGCTGTGAGCGACGGGTCCAGTCGCCACCGTCTGTCCTCAACCGCACGAGCAGCTAAAGCGCGCTGTTGACTGTCCGTGATGACGTAGTCCGTCGTAGAATTGAAGACGTCGCCGAGCGCCAGGTTGTCCGACTGTTTGCCCTCAATGCGCCGCGACTTGCGCGTCGGCAGCTGCGGCTCGCTGGGCTTGCGCTTCGCCTGGAGGCCCTTAGGCACGGCCTTTGCACCGACTGACGTGCGCGCCGCGATCTTCGCCTGTGAATCCAGACGTGAGCATTACTTACTATAAACAGCAACAACTGAACCCACAGCGAGCCAAGCGAGAATGAATGGCATGCGCACCGTGGACACGCCCATGGACTTCATGAACTCGAGGTTGCGCTGGATGTTCTCGAGCCGCTTGCGCTCGTACTCGGCCATCTCCCTCGACTCACTCTTCACTACCGGTGCAGCAGCTTTAGGTTCCTTCTTGAGCGGCTTCGTTGACTTCTTCGCCACGGCGGCGGGTTCTTTCTTCATTACAACTGTCGCGTCCCTTGGCTCTCTCTTGATCGCCATCCCGGGCTGCACCACAGAAGACGGTCTGGCGACGTCGGTGATAGTCGCTGGCGCATCCTCCAGCTTGCTCAGGCGCGTCTGCTCTCGCGTGCGGCGCATGTCCGCCTTCTTCGCTTGGGAATTTGGCGCGTTTGCTTTTCAACGACCGCAAAGCAAACCGAAAACAGAATGTCAGTAAATTCGTGTTATTCAGTGAAAACAATTACGCAGTCGCCTGTGCCTTGTCCTTCGCTTTCGTGAGCGCTGCTTTGGCTTTTGCGAACTCGGTTGCAATTTTGAGTCGCTTGGCACACGCCTCGCAGGGTGCCGAATCCTCAACATGCTTGAACGCCAACAGAATGTAGGTATCGAAATATCCGTCGAAATCCGTCTTCACAGGATGAGCACCAAATGCCTTGTGGATGTACACGTGACCTGCAGACGTGAGCACGTGCTCGGTCCAGTTGGCGTTCCCGAACATCACAGTGCTCTTGTCCACGATAGCTGCCTTCTCGTGATGCATAAAGCTCGCAGTCTCGTGTACGACGACAGCAATACCAGCGAGCATCAGTTCCTTGAGGTGAGAGCGCACAGTGTTGCGCATACTGAAGTCAGTGACGACACGAACTGTCACTCCTCGCTGGGAGGCTGCGACCAGTTCACTCGCGAGTCCGCAGTGCATGAAGACGTACATCCCGAGGTCGAACGTTTTCTTCGTGCCCTTGATCAACCTCAAAGGCCGAGCCAGGTTTGCAGCTGAGTTCTTATCTGGTTCTGGAAACGACAGGACTTCAGTGCCCTTCGGAAGCAACCCGTCGAGCAGCTTCTCCTTCCAAAGACTCTCTCGTAGATCCCGGCCACGCGTATCGATGACCTGGACCTCAACCTCCAACAGAGGGTTCACTTTGCGTCTCTTTCGCTCTCTGCCAACTGACTGAATGAGCGTCTTCTGCTTGATCCCAGCCATGAGGGCGACACTGCGACTCTTAAATCCAGCGTCGGTCACGAGAAAGAGAGGAGTCGACTTGTCTTGCGCCAACCTCTTTATTCCACACGCCTGTCTCGCCCTCTCGAGTTTCATCGGGTTCACGGGCGGCTTTATGGCAGATGGCGGGGTCAGGGCAGAAACCTGCGGCACTGAAGCAACACGTGGCACGTACGAATACTCAACTAGCGGCGGCACCAAGTAGACCTGCCACGTTGACGATGGTACCGGCGGCGGTATCGTGAAGACCTGCCACGGTGCGGGTGGTAGCGGCGGTGCCGAGAAGCCCTGCCACGTTGATGGCGGCTGTATCGAGAAGCGGGGATATGACGCGGTGATTGGGTTTGGGACAAGTCGTCGTACCATGGGAGAGCTCTTCGAATATTGGTTGCTTGGTGCATGCATCTCAGCAAGAGCCATGCTGAATGTTAATGAGCAATGGAGAGCCATGTTGAGTGTTGATGAATTGATAGAGTTGATGGAGCTGCAAATCAGAGCTGCAAGTCAAGATGTTGTCCTCCGCCAGGGACACAGCACACTGGATCTGGAGATTGGCACCCTTATAAGGAGGGAGTACGACAACAGCACGCTCGCCCTTCTTCGCGCGTCCTTGCGTGCGCTTACAGTAAAGATTAAAGTTAGTCTCGTCGTAGAACACGATATAATCACCTTCTTGCTCGTGTGCAACGAGCTTGTCTGCGAACACTTTTCTCTTGCTCTTGTTGGTCTCGTTGTTACACGTTGCTGGCTCAATCTGAGTCTTCATTAACATAAAGCAAACATGATTTAATGTACACAGTACACACATACGTCGATCAGGATGGATACAGCATAAACACATACCTGTTTGATGGTGTACAGCTTGCTGAGTAGGTGGCGGCTGATGGTGGATGTCGATAAGCTCACGCCAAAGTCGAACGCCACAATCTCCTTCATTCGGATCAGCGTGTAGGTGCAGTTCTCATTCACATACCCCTCGAGGGCGTCGACGATGGCAAGCGTGAATTTCGTGTTGGCAGCGCGAGCACCCCCACGCGGCAGTCGCTCAACTCGGCCTTGCGTGACCACGTGCCACGCCGTAGCGCGGGAGAGGCCGTTGTGCACCGCGACAGCTTACCAATCCTCTCGGTTGAGGAAGGCAGTAAGGACGCGACGCCTCTCTTCAAACGTTGGTGGCGGGCGGTCGGGGTCAGACGGCATGCTTGGGCTTGATGGCGGAAAATGAAGAATGAGGACGAGGAAACGGCAGCGGCCGGTGTGCCAGGTAACGCACTGTCCCCACCCCTCGTTCCCCGACGCACTCTCTCCAGTGGTTACTCCGACGTGATCGCTGCTGCGCAGCGCGCCGCAGTTTGCGTGCAAACCGGTTCATTTGTTTCCCGCCCGATTTGAGTGCAGCTTTGCCCGATTTGATTGGGCATTGAGCCACAGTACTGCTCTAAGACTATTTTTGTAATATCAATATTCCTATTTTTTATTTTTCGGTTCACATTGCTTGATCATTTTCTCATTATGACCAGGAAAAGGTGTAGATTCTTCGAAACGTGAAACAAACGTTACGTCACGTTTTTTTCGGAAAGAAAGGCCGATTTTTTAGCATTTTATCTGTGACCATTTCCTTGCTGGGGCGCTTTCTTTCAGTGAAGTTCTGTATTTTGAGCATTCTACCTGTGACCATCCTTGCTGGAGCGATTCGAGCACGAACCATTTTTTTATGGCGACAAAGGTGATGGCGACGCGCTTTCGCTGCTGCGTGCGGATCCCAGCCACGAATCCCAATAGCACCAGTATCTACGTCAATCAGCGGCTGTTCTCGCACCACGCTCGCAGCAACGCCAACCGCGACTTTAAAGTCGCGAGCCTCGCGAACAACAGCAGCGCGCGCGGCCACAAGATCGAGACGCAGGTGGATGCCAAGGAGATCGTCGACAAGCAGATCCCGAGTGAGTGCCTCGTGCGCCCATTCAGCAATGCCGACTGGCAGGTCATTCGCAAAGAGCACTTCAAGGTACGCTTCTGCTCATATTGCTGCTGTTAATGCCATACTGTGCGTGTGCTCAGGATACATTTAGTGGCTAACGTTTTGTGTCCATTCATTTATTCATCAAGGTCATTCCGATCCCAAGGGGCTGGGCGCGAGAGCTCGAAGCGCTCCAGGAGCGCATTGACGTCACGTTCAACGACACGACGCACTTGATGTGCGCGCTGACGCACCACGGCGCGTTCGCGCACAACCAGGTCGCGGGCGGCGTGCCGGCGCATCGGCTCTCGAACCGCAGCCTCGAGTTCCTGGGCGACTCGGTGCTGGGCATGGCCGTGGCGTCGTACCTCTTCCAGGCGCAGCCAATGCACCAGGAAGGACAGCTCACACAGTCCAAGTGTGCGCTCGTGAACAATGAGACGCTCTCCAAGATCTGCGTGCACGACCTGCAGCTCGACAAGCTCATCCTCGTGGCGCCCGACTACAGCCTCGCGCGCCAGAGCTCCAAAAGCATTTATGTGAAAGGCCGCACGACGATCCAGTCGGGTGCTGTCGAGTCGCTCATCGCCGCCGTGTACCTGGACCAGGTGAGTCACAATTATAGAGCTGCTCTGTGTGTGTTACGGTGTTTTAACATACTCACTGTATCTCATTTGTTAATGCACATCTAGGGTCTGGAGGCAGCGCTGGCGTTTGTCAACACCAAGGTGCTGCCCCATGCAGTCAAGTACGCAACCCACGAGAGTGTGTGGGAGCCCATCGGCGCGCTCCAGAATCTGCTGCAGCTGAACGGCTACGGCCATCCAGTGTATAAGTGAGTCAGCTTTTCATGCCGTCTTCACTTGATCAATCGACATTGTTGACTGACGATGAATTACTCGTAATGCTACAGACACCTGCCAGCAGCTCAGCAGAGCGTGGAGTTCCAAGTCTCGCTGGTCGTAAAGCGACAGGTGCGTGTTCAAAGAGCTCCATTAACCTATAATACTGTAACCTCGGCCTCACAGACCCATTGCTACCATTTGCTTTACTAACCAGGCCATCTTGACGGAGTCCGGGCCGTCCTACAAGGCCGCGCGCGCAAAGGCAGCGGAGGCTGGATACCAGCATTACAAGGCAATCTTCGGTGGAGACAAAGCCAAGTAGACGCTCATCGTATATAAAATAGAGCCATTGAAACATATTTACCTTGAGTTCTCTGTTGAGGCGAGCCAGCCTACTTCCTGGCCCGTCACATCCCACGTTCCTACGCTCTGACTGTGCATGGAAATTGCAAGCGAGAGCTCTGATTGTATGCGTATTACCTATTTCGAGTCGCTTTTGTATCGGACTTCATACCCCCCCCCTCTTTTCTCGCTGTCTAGAACTCGGCTTCGTCGCTCGACTCGTCGTCGTCATCATCGTCGTTGTCGCCTTTGCTCGCGCCACCGGCCGACGGCGGGAGCTCCATGGGCTTGGCCATCGCGGCGATCGCAGCGCGACGACGCGCGCGCGGGATGATATTGGACGCGTCCACGCCGATGAAGTCGTCCTCATTCAGCTTCACCTCCGGGTCCGACTCGGAGTCCGAGTCCGACTCGTCGCTGCCCTTTGTCCGCCGCTTCTTCGACTATACAGCATTGATAGAAGACCATGTTAGCCATCACATGCAGACTCGCTTAGTACGGATAACAGCCCACAGCCCATACCTTTGGCGCTTCGCCGTCATCGCTGCCGTCGCCACTGCCGTCGTCGCTACCCTCTCCATCTTCATCCTCATCGTCGTCATCGTCATCCTCGTCCTCATCTTCGGTCTCCTCTTTCTTCTTCTTGCTGCTCTTGGCAGACGCAGCGGTGCTGGGCTTAGCAGCAGCGGCAGCAGCAGTCTTCCCCTTGCCGTTCGATGGCGCAGCGCTCTCGTCACTCGTAGCAGTGGCGCCGGCGTGCTTCTTGGTGAAGAAGTCGTCGATTTTACGCTTGCCCTTGGAAGCGTCTTCAGCTCTGCTCACACAAAGATATAGGCACGCGAGTCAGTAGACGTACCCATAGAGAGGTATATCATAGGCACAGGGTAAGCAGTTGTTACGTACGGCTTGGCCATGTCTTCTGCTGCTTCTGCTGGAACTGCGGATGCGCTCGTTACTCCTTCCGGCGGCGAATGGCTCGGGGAAATGGGGGAACCGGACCAGTCTTTTTTGGCGGGAGCCAAAACGTGCCTATTTCTGGGGACCCTTTCATATATGATATGTGTTTGGTATCGGTTTCGACAGGGGAATTGAAGCACAAGCTCACCTTGCAAAGATGATAACGGAAATGGAGCTGAGTTGGAAGGTGGCTGAGCTCTCCACGACGAGCGACATGCTCACGAGCTGTACGAGGCGCTTGTGGATGGATGAGTGCGCATAATGTGCGCGCGTCATTGCAAAAGGTGCGCATAGCATGGGATACGGGCTCTCCTCTACCGCAGATTGAAGCAGACACTGCGTGACGAAAGCAAGTTGAAGTGCAGATGCACAGAGTGACAGTGGCATCCTGTTTGTCGTTGACAACAGTGAGCCCATGATGTTGTTGCTGATGCACACTGCTGTCGCTTGCTTTGTTCGTCTATCGTCCACATTTGGTGTGTGGGCTACTTGGCGTTGCTGAAAGGTAGGACAGCTCAGTTTGGACCTGAAGAGGCGCGTCGCTTCTTTTGGCGGGAAACTATTTACCTTGCTGCACAAATGCGACTGACAGCTATTGCTCCTTACCGGTGCATACGAATATGGAGACGTCGCAGCATGGAGAGCACAGCGAAGATGAAGGCGGGCTCACGGACGCAGATCCGCAGAATGAAGACAGCCACTACGAAGGCGCCAGCGCAGCTGAGCCCAATGGCGCACTACCACCAGTCGTCCAGGCGTATCGCTCGTCGTACAACGAGACCATCGCGCCGCCCGGCGGTCCGCTCTCCCGCGTGATCCGGCCGCCGATCGACTTCCCGCCTGAGTCCAAGCGCGCGCAGACGATCGAGGACGCCGAGGTGGACCTGGAGGAGGACATGGAGGAGCTCAAGGCCGCGGTGCACGCGTACAACGTGGACTTTCAAGCGCGCATCGTACGATTTACCTCCTTATTAGCTGAGTGTTTCAGGTGTTTGGGCAAGGTGGAGAGTTAATGCTTTGTATTAATTTCTCTTAGGATGCAGTGAAGAAGCGCGGGCGCGAGCTGGACGAGCGCATCGCGCAGGAACGACAAGGCATGGAGCTCTCGGTGCAGCAGCTGCAGTCGGACTTCCGCAAGCACTTCCAGGGCGCGTTCCTGACCATGGAGCAGAAGACGCTTTCGCACTTCGCGCGGCTCGAGGCGCAGCAGGTCGCTGGTGAAGAGAAGAAGTGCGTATATAGTTCTTATAGAGAGTGAGGAGCTCTTTGTTAATGGGCATGTACTGATATAAATGGCTTGTCGTGGCTGGCTAGGATCCGAGACTGCGACGCGGATTTCAAGACGTTTGCGTACACGACCGTGCCGGAGATCATGGAGAAGCTGCAGGGCGCGATCACGCGCAAGCTCGACAAGAGCCACGAGACCTTTGATATCGAGAACGCCAAGATCCAGAAGCGCGAGAAGAAGACGCTGGGCGCGCTCGAGAGCAACGAGCGCAAGACCGCGAGCCATTTCCGCGTCGAGCGCGAGCGCCGCGTCATGAAATTTCAGGAGCGCGAGGAGGATTTCCACCATGTTATGCGCGTCGACAACCGCGACACCGAGCGCAAGCAGAGCGACCAGATCGAGACGCTCGTGAGCTTGCGCCACCAGCTTCATGAGGAGGGCAAGGTGCGCGAGAAGGAGGATTTGGCGATCCTCGACAAACTTGCGTCCTCGTTCCACCAGCTCCAGTCGAGTATTCTTGAGAGCCTGGGCGAGGAGCAGGCTTGATAATGAGCAGCTACGAACTCGACATGAACAGCTACGAGCTTTGCCTGAACAGCTACAAATTCAACCTGGGCAGTTAGGACATGAGAGACCATCAGCAAGACTATAGGGAACGCCAAGACTGAGAGTTGGTCAAGTGTGAAAAGGGGGAGTTTGGTTTTGCTTGGTTGTATTTGGTGTTGGTATTCTTTTTCCTCCTTCCTGTCTGCCTCCTTCATATGGCCCGCGTCTGCTGTCCTCGGACGAGGTCAACGGTCGCGAGCCGAGAGAGAAGAAGAGGGAGAAGAAGAAGCTGGACGCCCGCTGCTTTATACGCCCGCCGCAAAAGAAACCCAAAGTCCTTAATCTCGTCTTCCCTCGAGTAGCGATGTTACCCAAACTACCGCACGGAGAGAAAATGGCGTCGTGCTCACTCTGCTAAAGGAACGAACCGACCAGCTAAGCGTGGTGACGCTTAGTTGGTGGCCGCCTTCTTGGAGACAGCGGCCGTGCCCTCACGGAATCCGTTCTTGAACTTGCGCGTGACGGTCTTGAGGTACTTCATGCGGCCAGTGCCCTGGGTGCGGCGACGAAGAGCCTTCTGCGCCCAGTTGTCTGTACGGTTGGCAAGCGAATAGAGAGAGAGGGGCATGTGAGTATACGGTGGCCAGTCATAGTGCGCAAGAGCTACACAAAGAGATGGATGGGTGGTGGTAACGTACACTTGCGCATCTTGGCAGCAGGGTAGCCACACGAAGAGCAGACGCTCTTCTGCACGTGGTACGAGCTACGCCCGCAACGACGGCAGATGGTGTGGGTCTTGTTGTGACGCTTACCGAAAGATTGGGTACCTTTAGTCTACACAACAGCAACACAAAGACAGTCAGCATTTCCGTGTTTGACAGACGGTCACAGATCGATCGGTCTCTCGCTCAATCGCTGCCAAGCCCATGCGTGCTGGTCTCCATCCCCCATTCTGTCTGTCTGCGGTGCCTGCAACCGAGCGCCATTCTGTCTGTCCTGACGGGGAAGATGCTGATACCACCATTCTATCGATCATATCTGTGCTGCAGCCTCGTTCCTCGCACCACCACGTCACTTAAATGGATCCCATCGACGCGTTTGTGAAGGAGTAGCGAGCGAGCACCACTGGCTGCCACTGCATTCGGATTCCACAGCACGCATCCGCTCGCAGTTGCTGTAGCTTTTCACTCCCTGCGGCATTCACCGCTTCATCCACGACACCGCTAGACGCAACGCGCATGCAGCTGAGTCAGATGGCTGCATCTGCTGACTGACTGAATGACTGGTCTGACACGGCTCAGCGGGAAAAGCGCCTCGTATTGAACAGCTCATCGCTCGACACCACCGCTATCGCAGGTCGCAGGCAGGCAAGAGAGGGGAGGGGGAGAGCAGAGGCACATGCGAGAGAGAGCCGATCATTCGCAGGAGACGCGCGCGCCACTTACCATCTTGGATTCGGACTTCGACTTTGACGCTGAGCGGAAGGAAGGGTAAAATAAGCGCCTCCAGCCACCACCAAGCCCGCGCAACCATACAGAAGCCGAGCCAAAAGCGCCGCCATACAATTGCCAAGTCACGCGGCGCGCACTGCACTACGAACCAACCAAAATTGGTGCCGCCCTAACCGCGCTTTCACCGGATAAAAACCTGTCAAATCGGTATCAATACCGGTATATCATTTGAATATCGGTACACAGATGAGATACCGGTATCAACAGGGCTGGCAAGAGCGAAAGAGGAGCTGCCAAAATGCCGAGTTGATAAAGAAACCTGGTAGAATAAGCGACGAGTATGATTTCAGCCAATGAAAAGCCGAATTTGCTGCTCAAATCGATATAATTCCGTAACTGCTCTCTTTCTTTTGTTATTTTAACTGAAAAAGAATTTCCTTGCTGAAATCAAAAATTAGCTTTTAATTATAATTACATGCCCGGGATATTATTATGGGATTACGGGATGCTATGGGATGCTATGCCTTGGATGGCGTCAGCGTCTGCCACAATATGTAGAACTTCCAAGAGTACGTTACCGGTATAATGGCGCACATATTATGTGCCTGCTCTTTGCTAAGAAGTATTAGCTCAGTACGCATCGGATAGCTCTAGTGTTGAATAGAAACGCCTTCACAGGGCCAACCGGTATTCCAGATCACAGCGGACCGCTTTTCAGCAGCCATATCAATATTCCAAAGCCATGATCGCCTCATTATATCCCATCGTATGAATATGTTGGCAAATGTGCAGCATGGGGGTGTGTGCTACACATGTGCGTTGGTTGATGCGATTGCTTGGCAACTGGGCTGCTTGGACGAATAATGGTGATGCTGAATAAAAGTACCAAGTTTAGACTCAAAGATATCAGTTTAGACAGGGGTTTCTATCATGGCGCACTTTATTATGGAGCTCTAAAAAGAACAGCGAGTTGTTATGTATCGCTCTTTAACCGTAAGGACAAAGAAAAAAGAGCTCAAATGTTTGCGTTCTTTTTTGCCAATCCGATTTTGTATACGTTATTTAATAGGAAGTGATACTGTATGCACTACAGTACTGGTGGTCTTCCAAAAATCTACCAAATCAATCAGTAGTACACAATAATCTCCCACCATTAATATCTCCGCATGGACCCTCACACTTCCACACAAGTCGCTCTCATTATGAGTTCAATTCTATCGATTTTTTCGTGAAAATCTGAAAAGCGCAGCAATTTATCGATGAAAATTTGAAAAATACTAATAGCTCCACGCCACTTTTTTATACCACATAAATAAAAAATGCTCCACATGGCAAAAAAGGCTGGGAGATTATTGTGCTATATCCAGTAGATAAATATTCAAACTCGTCGATTTTGAAAGTTCAAAACACACACATCCTTTCGTGTGTCAACAGCAAAAGATACATGCATCGAGCATTGAGCTGCTGGCAAGAGTCAGACGAGCCACACGCACGCACACTGCTCGCTACTGGTAGACGGAGAGCAGTATGAGCGCACCAGCCAGCCACCTCAGTGTACAGTGCGAGTTGGAGTTCCAGGTCGCGAACGCGCAGACTGGGAGGAACGTGTGCACGACGGTCTGCAAGCGCACAATGGTACGCATTGCGCACGTTCTGCAGCAGTGCATTTCATATGTGGCGGCTAGTTCACCTGTGTGTGTTTGTATGTATGTGTTTGTGTGTTGCAGCTGATCAAACGCCGCGGTGGGCTGGAGGTCGCGTCTGAAGACCCGCCGCTGCGCAAGGCGCTCAAGATGCAGGAGCTCAAGTTTGAAGGTAACGTGGCGAATGCATTACTTTGTCACGTTGATACTGGGCGTTGACTAATACTGTTATGTGTCGTGGTATGCAGTGTATTCGAGCCACTTAATGCAGGGAAAGCTGACATTCATCACGTACGTTTTGCTTCACAAAGCGTAGTGTCGTCACGTGACGACTGCCATTCCTTTGGTTACCATTGCATCACTGACCCACTACGTATTGAATTTCTATTTAATTATTACAGACGCGATAGCGGGCGTATCTACCAGTACAACCTGCGCGGAGGCGACCCTGCAGGCTTGGAGTCCATCCTCCAGTTCTCTATTCGCATGGGAGCGATCTCCAAGACGCCTCGCGCACGCCAGCCAGTCATTCCAATGCCTCCACAACAGTTATTGTCTTCAACAACAACCAACCTGCTTGGCAAGCGGCCAGCAGCAGAGCGAGTGGTGCGAGGCTACGAGAGTCCGATGCGAGGTGTTCGCCGCCGCGTCGACGAATACGAGTCGCCGAGCATAGACCCGAGACGGCGGTCTGCAGTACCAATGCCATTCACATCGCCAGCGACGCTCGCGAGACTTGGCCGCAAGGTCAGAAGGACGCTCATTCAAGACGAGCCTGCTCGAAAAGCTACGAGTTCAGCAGCAAAAGACCGCCTCACGAGTGAACAACAGCAGATCATGGGTCTCATCGCAGCCAAGAAGTCCGTCTTCTTCACGGGCAGCGCCGGCACGGGCAAGTCGTTCCTGCTGCAGCACATTCTAAAGATTGGACGCCAGGCCAAGCGACGAGTCTACGCGACGGCCACCACGGGCATCGCGGCCTACAACATTGGCGGCATGACGCTGCACCACTTCGCTGGGCTCGACACGCGGCCAAACGCCAGCAGAGCCGACCTGCTGCACCAGATCCAGCAGAAGAAGGACGCACTGCTGCGTTGGCGCGACGTGGAAGTGCTCATCATTGACGAGATCTCGATGCTCGACGGCCGGCTATTCGACGACTTGGAGGCGCTCGCACGGCAGTTGAGACGGGACATGCGGTTCTTCGGCGGCATCCAGCTCGTGCTTTCGGGCGACTTCTTCCAGCTGCCGCCCGTCTCACGAGACCGTAGCGACGTGAAATTGTGCTTTGAGAGCGCTGCGTGGCGTCGTGGCGTGCGTGATATTGTCGTACTTAAGGAGGTCTTCCGTCAGACGAACCAGGAGTTCATCGACATTCTCAACGCCTTCCGCGTAGGCCAACCGACGGATAAGATGGTCGCGACGCTGAACGAGCGGTACTCGTCCAGTGCGGAGCTCGACTGGTCTGCGATCCACATCTTCACGCACAACAACGATGTGCTGCAGGTATGCGATTGTGCAAAATTGGTTGTTGACATTGTTGGTCATGTGGTAGACTCACTCATGTTGTTTACGATGGTGTCTACAGACGAATATAAAGCGACTGGAGGAGCTCGGCGGCAAGAAATTCAACTTCGTTTCGTCCGACACGTACGACCAATTTCTCTATATTTCATCATCGACAATATTGTGTGCTGTTTATTTTATCTGAATTCAACTAACCAAACCTTGTCAACACGGCTTTCTTTGTTGTGCAGCGGGAAGAAGGAATATTTATCGAGTTGTCCAGCGCCGCCGACAATTTCGCTCAAGAGTACGTACCACACGACGCTGATGCCCTGCATGTGATTCGACAATTTTCTAACAAAGTCGCTTTCAACTTCACTTTTCACAGAGGATGCCCACGTGATGCTCACCAAGACGATCAACCCGTCCTCGGGCCTCGTGAACGGCTCGCGGGGCGTCGTGCAGGGCTTCACGCCGCAGACGAACCTGCCGATCGTGCGCTTCTCGACCGGAGCCACGGAGATCATCCAGCACGAGGAGTTCCCCGTGCACGTGGCCGACACGGTACTGGCGTCGAGACGACAGCTGCCGCTCACGCTCGCGTGGGCCATCAGCATCCACAAGAGCCAGGGGCTCGCGTTCGACTCGGCCGTGCTCGACCTCTCGCGCGTGTTCGAGTTCGGCCAGGCGTACGTGGCGCTCTCGCGCGTGCGGTCACTCGACGGCCTGCGGCTACGCAGCCGTCTACGCACGTCGAATTTGCTGCTCGCAGACTCGAAAGTGCTAAGCTTCTACGAGAAAATCAATGACGACGACGACGAGTAGCCAACTCCTGTGCTTAGGGCATGTGTGTGTAGCAAGCATTATTGATGTAGAGTGTGTGTATATTATAGAGATAGACTGGTGATTGTACTGTTAGCATTACTGAAATTAATAGAGACAACCTTGTGATGACGCTTGTGATGTTAACAAAGTCAGCTGAGAAGGGACACATGGCTACATCCCTAGAGGTTAGCAAAGGATACATGGCTACATTCTCCCAACCGTGTCTTTGCGATTCCTGGTTTCCTCCAAACCAAGGCAAGCAGCGCAGCGCAAAACACACGTCGCTGTACAAATCAACTGCAGCAATGGCAACAAACTAACAAAGTCAACTCCAAATGCAAAGCTTACGTTACGATCTACGCACTCTCTTTTTCTCTCTACTGCTATGAAAAGGGCTTCTTCACTCTTCTCTCTCTCTCGCTAGGTTCCTCGGCACTCTCCTTCCTCCTGTCGCTGGTTAGCGCCCTCTTCTCCGCTTCTCTCCTGAGCTCATATCTCGCCCACGGGTTTTCCTGATCTTCAGTCCCTCTTAGGCCTTGGACTGCCGGACCTCAAGTGACTTCTGGTACGCCTCGATGGCCTTCTCGTGGTCGCCCTTCTCATATAAAATCTTACCCAGCAGCGTCGAGTTCGTGGCCGACGGCTCGAGCTCGAGCGACCGCGTGAGCGCGACCACGGCGTCGTCTAAGTTGTCGTCCGCGTAGAACGCGCGCCCCAAGTAGGAGTGCAACGTCGCGTCGTTCGGACACATGTCCACGGCGCGCGCGAACGCCTGCACGGCCGCGCTCACCATGCCGCGGTCCATCATCGACAGCCCGAGGTTCACCATCACGTCGATCTCGGGGAGTGTACCGTAGTCACCGTCGTCGCCCTCGTCGTCCACTTCGTTCGCATACTCCTGCGATGGGAGCGGCTCGTCATCGTCGTCATCCGTGTCGTGCAGGTCGCCAAAGCCCTCGGTCGGGCGTTCCTCCGACACGTCCGACTGGGCGTCGTACGTGGACTCGACAGTCGTCGTGATGTGGGAGAACTCGTCCTGGAAGTGCGGCATCGAGAGCGGCTCTGGGATCGACACGCGCACGGGCTCTGGCGCTGGCAAGTCGCTGGCGCGGTCAATGTCCACCTCACGGCCCCGGAAACTGCTGCTGCTGCTGCTGTTGGTCCCTGGAATCCTGTTGTTGCTGTTCGTGCGTGGCATCATGCGGCTGGTCTCGTACGAGTTGTACCCATTGAGCAGCGATGATCCACCGCCTTCACTGGTGCTCGCGCCGGACGGGAGCTTCATCGAGTACGAGTTTAATCGGTCGCGGTTGCTGCCACGACTCCCGCGGTTCAAGTGCGTCAACCGCTCCGGGTCGACTTCTCCAAGCAGCTCGGCCTGGGCGCGCAGCTGGGACTCGGCGATCTCCTTCTCCTCCATGAGCAGCGACACCTGCTTCTGCAGACTCGCGACCTGGTCGTGGATGCCGTGGTACGGCACCGTGTTCATGTTCTGACGCGCGGGCGCTGAGACGTGGCGCTCGAGCGTCTGCGGCGGGATCATCATGCTCTCGGGAAGGCGCTGCGCAGCCTCATCTGACCTTCGCGCGGGGGTCGCGTGCGCCTGCGTGAAGCGCGGCTGGTTGGGCTGCTGGACCACCTGGCGACTCGCATTCCGCAACAGGTCGTGGCAGACCGTGCAGACGCGATGGCGGTCGTTGAGGCCGAAATGCGGCAGCCGCATGCGCTCGCGCGCCGAGTGGTCACTGCAGATCGTCTGGCCGCAGTTGCGGCAGTGGTGGCGCTTCTTGAACGGCGTCTTGAACTTTTGCGAGCAGATGTGGCAGTTCGGCGCCATGACCCACCGCGGCGGGAGCGACACGACCGCACGGTTCGACAAGCGTGCGGATGACGACGACGCCGCTGTCGGGTACGGCGACATGGGAGTCGTCATCGGCTGGCTGGTGCTGCCCATGGAGCCCACGCTCGCCGTCGTCGTCGTGCGGAACGAGGAGTCGCTGCCCGCCGTGCTGCGCAGCGAGTCCCCATAAAGCATCTGGGAGTCGTTATCAGAGAGCGCGCGCGTCTTGAAGCTGTCGGGCCCACCACGGCGCGACGAGGTGCCATTCTTCGAGGCCGGATAACCCCCACTGCCACGCGGTGGTGCCATCATTACACGGTCGTCAGCGCCGCTCGATTGGTACTCCGAGTGGCCGCCGTCGTGGTGCTGCTGGTGGTCGTCGTAGCCGACCTGGTCGCTCGAGTACCCGGCCTTCTCGCAAACGTGGTGGAACATCTCTTCAAGCAGCTTGATCGAGCGTGCCGGGAGGTTGGCCTTCTTCGCGAGCTGCACGGCGTGCTCGCCCGAGGGCACTTTCTTGAGCACGGCGTCCGGGTACGACGCGAGCAGCGCCTGGAGCCACTCGATCTTCGCCTGCGCCTTGATTGCGATCTGCAGCGGGAGCATCTCGGCCGTGTTGACCGCGCGAGCGCCCTGCGGGAACGCCTTGAGCAGGCTCATGAGCACACTCTCGCTGATCGAGTGCGGCTCCGTGCACGCCCAGTGGAGCGGCAGCATGCCGTACGAGTCGACCTGCTGCGCCGCGAGCGGCTCGGCGTCCACGAGCCGCTTAAGGTCCTCCCACTTGGACGCCTTCGCGAGCTTGATGGCGTCCATGCGCTGCTTTGGCGCGTAATCGCCCTCGCCAGCCATGCTTGCGTGTGTTTGTCTTCGTGGCAGTGAGCGTGAGGTGCACGGTGCAGAGAGAGAGAGGTGGGGCGGGTAGCGATGGCTCTAATGAAGCGGCTGCGCTACGCGTGCAGTCAGAAAGAGAGGGGCGATCGTCGTCGTTCACGTCACTGACGGTCCCTGCCTTCGCGCGCACTCACTCGTTGCTTGTTGCTTGTTTTGAAAACAAGAGAGAGGATGAGGTACCATTCCTCCACTATTGCTATGCATGTACCAAATATGCGTAAAAAGGAATTAGCTGAAAGTTTGGGAGCATACATTTTGCAAGTATAATAATTCCTTCACATGTTCTTGGGCACTTCACAATAAGCTTCTAGCAAAAAGAAAGAACTGACACTGTACGCAAGGACTTGCAGCAGCTTTGCAGAAAGCAACGCTTGAGTGGTCACTTTCTCTAGTCACGCTGATCACCCGTCATAGCATGGAGATGCAAGTTGCAGCAGTGTGTGATGAGTCTCAAGAGGTCAGTATTGTTTTCGACTTAGTATCTCGAAACTTGACGTAACTATGCCCTGACGCACGAGATTATACAAGTTGCGTATCTTCAACAAATCTCTGATACAGCTCATATTTAAATCTCGGCCTCCACTGAGCTCGCTCTCTTACAGGGCTGATGTAAAATGCAATGTATTTCTTCTAAATCATGATCACAAATTTAAGTTTAATCAAACGCTACATGCATTTCAGCACTGAATCGGCTTCGACGCGAAAAGTAGGTAGCATTTCAGAGGCAACGCACAGAGTGGACTGCAAGTCGTTGCGCTTGCTTTATTACAAGGTTTCCGTGCCAATAAATGCACGATACAAGTGCATGCAAAGAACCTGTATGCACAAAGAAAGGTACTTTACTCCGTTTTGCAGACAATATGTATGCACAGAAAGAGGTCGTTTACTCTGTTTTAGTGCCTAGAACATGGTGCTTTAAATGGGGTTACGTGCTGGTATATACCGGGACAACCATACTGGCTTCCGATTTCGAGCCATTTCTTATTGAAAAGGCGCAGCGACTATTTGTATCTGAGCCAAAACGTGAGCTCGGATCTGTGATCGAGCACTGCACCGATGACTCGCTTCTTGCTTGAATAATGCTATAATAGAGAGGCGTTCCTCGGTGTTGATCTGTGTGGAGTTTCTCGTCCGCTTCGTCTGAGACAAACCACATCTGGTCTCGCCTTAAATATCCAACGAAATCTGGTCGAGTCGCATTCCCTTTATTCAGCTGGTGGAAGATCGCTTTCGTGCAATTGGCTAAAAAATAGACAGCTTTTCTGTGTAAATTGTAAATCCGGTAGTAACCACTGCTGCTCATTGAACAACTCTGCCTCTTTTCAGTGGGATTGATCCCACCAAATACTGTGATCAATCCCGCTGAAAAGAGCCACGAAGTCACAGCAACAGCCCTGCAAATAAGGGCGGGTCAAAGTCAAAGGTTTTAGTTCGGCCCATCCTTTATTAGGGGTTAGACGGGTCAGCTTCATCGTATCAGAACTGAATTCTTCCGGATGTTTTTCAAAGCTCGCAGGCACGCAGTTTGTTTCTGATTAGGAATGAATGGCTTCACTTCAAAACAAATTCAATTTGTTTTGAAGTGACAGCGAGTGGAAGAAGCCGAAATGTAAACATCACTTACTGGCAACCTCTGTTGCTTGGCGTTAGCTGCAAACTAAGGTGGTGTGCTATGCGTGAGTGGCTCACAGAACTCTCGCTCCACTTGCTGATCATCACGCGCAACAGTCGGTTGAGCACTTTCTCGTAGTAGAGCTCGCCGTCGGGCGCGAACTCCCACATCTCGGCGCTCATCTGCACGAGCCAGAACATGCGGCTCGAGCGCGACCGCACGATCATCTTTGTCTCGGTGCCGATCACGCCGCAGTCAAATCCTGGTTATTGACCAGGAGCCCCTCGACTTGCGAACGGATCCCCAGGCACGCGACGTTCTTGCCCACGTACACGCACTTGTCGAGCATCGCGACCTTGAAGCGCCAGATGTCGGCGCGCGATAAAAACTGGTCCTTGAACGACAGTTCAATAAAGTCCACGGTCACTTCACACGGGTTGGCGCGCTGCACGGTCACGGGCAGAGATGGCTCGAGCCCAAACTGCGCGGCAATGTCCTTCAGCATACTCACCTGCAAAATATAAAGCGTCGGAATGTTTACAATAATTAATTATGTGGATACCCATAGACAAATTATGATAAGAGCACGGTAAACAATTAAGTAAATATAGAACTACCTGCAGCTTTCCGCCAGCGTCATCACCTGTAGTACCAGGCGGCGGTGGTCGCTCGGGCTGCGAGATCTCGACGAGGTCGTTCACCTACACGTACCAACCAATGCAACAGCAATACGATGAGCGTATTGTCACCACCACCTAGCGCCATGAAGACCAGGAAAGAAGGCGGCGGACCTTGAGCTGCGGGAAGCACTCGGAGTTGATCACCACTTCCTCGCCGGCACCGCCGTACTCAGGCCCGTGCACCATGAGTGAGAACGTCGCCTTCTCCTGCGCGCGCGCGCCCGTGCTGCGCTTGTTGCGGTTCACGCGCCGCATCATCTCGACCGCTTGTGTCGCTTTTGGACCCGGTCTGTTTCGAATTGTGTGACGCTATGTTCTTGGGCTTGCGCAATTAGCAGACCTGTGCCTTTTGACTCGTAGCCAACTGGCCAGTCCGGGGGGGGGGTATTGGTTACCGTACAGCGTTCTGGTTGACAAATGCCGCGAATGTAACTCATGGCAGCGCCGCAGCCGTGCGCTGTGAGATCGCTTTCGGTTAAATTCGACAACAATTTCAGCTGCATTTTATTTTTTTATTAACCAGTTAGCTTGGAGTATGGAGCTGCTCATGTGTTGCTAAGGTATCACTTTAGCGGGATCGATCTGCCAGCAAGATGCCAAGATTAATGAACTCTGCCTTGCAAAGTGAGTGGGTACCACACGTGAGCTCCTGAGAACAATGCCGAGAACGAGAAGAGCTCGGTGAGCGCCGACGTGTCGCCCTTGTGGAGCTTGGCCTGCTTGTCGCCGTACTTCTCGTGAATGAGCGCGTGGATCTGCTCGTTCACGCGGTTGCCCGGGCTCAGGTAGAGCGCGTGGCGTCAGTGACGATTATCGTGTTTTCGAGGAGCTTTTACGACAAGAACCAGTTTCCAGAGGACTACGACCCGCTCACGCTGCCGTTCTCCGAGCCAACGCACCAGGGCTTTGAACCATGAGACACGCGATCGAGGACAAAGACAGCGAGCGGATACGGTCCGACGATCTACGTTGACCCCACACGGGACGGCACTATGAAGATTTCTACAAAGTGCTGGTCATGAACTACACGGAGCCGGACTGGAACCATTTGCTGGGCATCCTGACAGTCCGACTCTGATGCGCAAGACAAAGCCATTGATGTGCTTCGCTGTCGTTACCGTCTGCTTTTTTATGTGCTAAAGAACGCAAGCAACACGTCCGTGCTGCGAGCGAGCCTGCAGAAATTGCAGGCTTCTGGTTGGAACACAAGTGTCGTGTGTCATGGGGCTGTCTTATGACAAAATACTTTTTCTTCAGAATTCAATTGCAAATTCCGGATTTGCAATTGAGTTAAAAATGATATATTGGTCAAAATCCTCTCATCACTCTGACTTGGAGTTTGTAAAGGTGTACAGTTTATGTTTTGACCACACGAAGAAAGGGCATCTTACGTGGCATTTTTCATCCTTACCGAAGGTTCTTCCAAAAATGTAATTCTCGTTTGAGGCCACAGACGCCTCGATAGCGGTGTTGAGCGATTCAAACTTGACGGGGTCCCAAGCGCCGCCGCCATCGACGCTCTCTCACTCTCTCTGTAGACGCCTGAGCCTCTACTCCAGTGCATCCTTCACTGCCTCCCCCTCCTCTCTACAGATCGGCACGTCGATCTCTCGTAAGAAATACTGGCGACCGTCGCGGACAACAACGAGCCGCACCGCCAGCCACTGCCGCCGCCGCCTTCAACCATGGACGCGGTCGAGGCCGAGGCCGACGGCAGCGACCCGATGCAGCTGCTGATCGTCAACCGCCACGAAAACCGCGAGGCGTTCACGCGCTACCGGCTGCAAGAGACGCTCATGCTCATGGGCTGTCGGCCCAAGGACGCCGTCGCCGTCACCAAGGAGGTCTTCAGCGTCTTTGACAAGTACGTGGCCACGCATGCTTCGGCGACTGTCGCTGGTACTGGCGGGGATCTTTATCCAGATATAAGCACGACCAGCGAGACACCTGCTGCTTTACACAGTAGCGGTGGCAATAGTAAAGCGGCCGAAGGGGTATCCGTCGCGGGGGAAGACCCTTCGGTCGCAGAAGATCCGTCGTCGCTGGCGCTGCCGTGGCACTACCTGCACCAGTGCATCTACTCGTCGCTCGCGCGCCTGGACTACACCAAGCCGCACCACCTGCTGGACTTCCAGGTCGCCAAGGAGATCACGCAGCGCAACCAGTCGTTCGTGGTGCTGCTCGGCGGCACGTCCGGCACGGGCAAGTCGACTCTAGCGTCACTCTTGGCGGCGCGGCTGCGGCTCACGACCGTGCTCCCAACCGACTCGGTGCGCCACATCCTGCGCGCTTTCACGTCGAAGGACGAGAACCCGTGCGCGTTTGTGTCGACGTACCAGGCGGGCGACGCGCTCACGGAGGCCGAGATCGAGGAGCTCTCGGTCGCGACCAACGGCGTCATGTCCACCAATCGTTTGCACAAGCGCAAGGTGCTCCGTGGGTACAAGCTCCAGAGCGAGGTCGTGCTGGAGAAACTCGACAAGGTGCTCACAATGTTCGAGAAGCGCAAGCAATCGCTCGTGGTCGAAGGCGTGCACTTGAACACGGACCAGATGATGGAGCTCGTGCGCCGGCACCCGAACTGCGTGCCGTTCATGATCTATATCAGCAACGAGCTCAAGCACCGCGAGCGCTTCGCCGTGCGCGCGCGCCACATGACGGTCGACCCGCAGGAGAACAAGTACATCAAGTACTTTGACAACATCCGCATCATCCAGCGCCACCTGTGCAAGCACGCCGACAAGTACCTGATCCCGAAGATCGACAACACGAACGTCGACCGCAGCATCGCGACGATCCAATCCACGCTCATCCGCGTGCTGCGGAAAATGGACCGCGGCGAGAAGATCTTTGACGAGAAGATCAACAAGATGGTGCTGCTCTCGCGCGAGCACGAGAACTCAATCAAGAAGGCCTGGTCCAGCAAGGGCGTGCGCAAGGCCATGCGGCCGCTCATCAAGCAGAAAGTGTCCAAGCGTTTGCTGCTGCGCCGCCTGCTCGCTGAGCAGTCCACGGGCGTCTTTGGCGCCACGCACCACGGCGAGGACTCGTCGAGCAGCGACGAGGACGCGCGCCATGCGGATGACGAGCACAATGGCGAAGAAGAAGACGACGAGGACGAGCAAACGGTCGTCGGCAGTCTCTTCAGCGGCACGACGTCGCGCGACCACGCCGCGACAGCGGGCCAAGTAGCAGGAGCGTTGCAGAAACAGGTCTTCCTCGACGAGATCGAAGAGCACGCCGCGGGCAGCAGCGATAATGCCAAGATGATGCGCTCACTGTCGACGGCGATCCGCCAGGCTGCACTCTGGCGCGCGAGCCAGCCGCTGAGTAACTATGCGGACTGGGAGTCGTTTGCGCCACCAAGGAGCCCGGAAGTCACGTTCTCCGATGTCATTGAGAGCATCCAGGCCGCGCCGGGCTTCACGGAGATGCGACAGAAGTGGAAGGTCGAAGAGCGCCGCAAGTCGTGGATGGCAGGGGATTCGCCGTCGCACCACCACCACCATCACCACCATTCCAACGAAGAGCTCAAGAGCGCGGTTGAGGCGGCCATGCCGTTCAAGTCGTACTCACAGGGCCGGACGACTGCCGAGGCGATCCAGCAGCTGCAGCGGTACCATCAGCAGGAACCCGAAAACAAATTCGCGCAGAGCCAGCAGCATCTTCTCCCACCAGCAGCACCAGCGGTGGGGAGGCGCTCGCGGACAGCCGTGCGCCGCGTGCAGTCGCTGCCGCCAGACGCGCTGGACATCTCCAGTGTCGACTTTGACCTCGACAGTATCTCGATCGTCGATCCGAACGACGACGACCGAGTCTCGCTCACTTCCTCCCAGCGCGACGAATGTGAGTTTTAGTGTGTGCATTTGGTTCCTGAGCTCACTATTGACTGTGTATACTGTGAACACTTTGTGTTATAGGCATATCCCCACTGGAGCAGAGCCTCGACGACACGGACAGCCACTTTGAAGTGAGCTCGCAGAGCTCGGTGGAGTGAGTGAGTCAATACTGCATTATTATATCCTCCTCGTCATCGTCTCTAGATTGTTAATCTGTACATCAATTCAATGGGCCCCCTCTAGTGAATCAAAGGAATTATACACAACAGTCAACCAAAGAACCATGTACAAGCTCTATTTAACTAATCACTGCTGCTTACGCTTCAGCGTGTTGTCTTTCCAAGACGATGCCTCGGCTGCTGCGACCTGGGCTTCTGCCTGCGTGAACGCGAGGTACTTGAGATACGAGAATAAGTACGCGCCGAGGAATGAGAGCACGACGCCCGCGACGTTGCTGCGGCGGACTTGCGCATCTTGGAAGAAGAAAAAGCCGCACACGGTGGACACCAGGTCCTTGACGTTGCCCGTGACCGACGTCGCGAGCGCCGAGTTGCGCAGCGTGCAGGTGAAGATCGAGAACTGGTAGAGCACGCACACGCAGCACATGACGCCCGCGACGACCAAAAATTGAGAATCATACAGGTACGGGAACGCTAGCACCGTGTCGAGCTCGAGCTGGAACGCCAGACATGAGCAGATGAGCGACCCGGCGGCGCTGTTGAGCAGCACAAGCTCCATGGACGACAGCGCGCTCTCCTTGGAGAACGTGAGGCCGCAGGCGCTGCAGAGGTTCTGGAGAAGCACGAGTGCGTAGCCCGTGAGCTCAGACGTCGCGTCGGTACTGCCAGCGATGATGCTTCCGAGCGTGCTCACTGTACACCAGAGGTCAAGATACGGGAAGAATGTCGATTAGTATCACGGTGTCCACACACACGAGACAGAGCGACCGATAACGTGGATTGTTATGCGTACGTAGAAGCGCGAGCTTGACGCCGGTGGACATTTCCTGGTCACATTTGAAAAGATGAAATGGACACTTTGTTATTAAAGTGTCCACACCAAGTTGACACTTTGCAGATATTAACTTTCTAGGCCACTCACCTTGTGCAGCACGAGCCATTCGATCAGCATGACCTTGAGCGTTGTGAGTCGTCGCAGCACCAAGTACCTATCAATATACATATACATACACACAACAGTCAACAACAATGCAAATACCGTCCATCGCCAGAGGACCAACATTGAGTACTATATGTACATGGGCATGTTGACCACTCGCATACTCGCAAACCCGAGGATCATGTTGCCGACGTGCAACAAAACCAGCGGCAGCATCACCTTCAGCACAAACGAGAGCTTGGGCAGCTTCCATGGCGTATTACTGATCGCTTTCTCGTCTGATAAACACACGACCACTGCAGCTGTGCTGAAGCGCTTGTGCCATAACGACTGCACACCGAGCAACGCGAGGACGCTCACCATCGTGAACGTGTTCTGGACCGCGCCGAGTGTGTACAGTGCGCGCCACTGGTACGTCGTGAGCAGGATCTTGGTGAGCATGTTCATCGCAAACGCGCAGCAAAAGTAGAGAGCGCAGGGCCCGAGCATCGCGAGCAGCGTCGTCGTCGCTTCATGTTGAAGCAGCACCACCTTCTTGCTCTTCTTGCGTTCTTGCCCATGGGGGTCGCTGGTAGCGGATGCAACAGGCGATGCTGCGACAGCAGTCGCAGTAGCTGGGCTGTATCTCTTGTGGGTCGCGCACATGCCGGAGATCTGGAGACGCTTGCGGCTGGCTGTGGGTGCACCAAGAAGCGACTTCTTTTTGTCTTTTCAAGCTCCATGCTTCGCTTAGGTTCGAAACATGAGACAGATCGGACTTTAGCGGAAAAACAGCAATCATCCGTTAAACAATTATCATCCGTTAAGCAACAATCATCCGTTAAACAACAATCATCCGTTAAACAAACGTGACAAAACGTGGCGACGGGAAGTTGCAGGCCTCGTTTCTTTGTGACGCGATTGTGTAAATTGTTCCAGCAAAAGTTTTGTGCTCTTTCCGAGCCAAATGCTGTTCCAATATGTTTTTATCTTTTGCTATATATGGCGAGGACAATCATATTTCAAGCAAAAGAAAAAGAAGCTTTGACTTGAGTTTTGTATAAAATCATTATTTATATTTTGCTATATGTTACAAATTCACTATTTAAATAGATAAGGAACGATTGTTCTTTCCCAGAAATTAAATCTCGGAGTTTTTACTTTATGAAAAATGAACGAAAATTTAATTGTCACCAAAATTAAAAACGTCATGAAGAAAATGACCGTTGAGAACTATGTTTTCTTTCTTTGTATTCCATGATCTCTCAAACCCGTTTTCGAACGAAGGTGATGGAGGAAAGCGTGAAGACGCGCCGCACGCGCAACACCATCAGCGATGAGGCCATCAAGATAGTTGCAGTCTTCTACAACGCGAAGAGGTTGACTGTGCAGGAGATTGCGGACGTCTCCGTTTCGACCATCTATAGCTGCTTCGCCGCTCTGAAAGTGACGAACCTAGAGCCAGGCAAGCCTGTGAGTCAGCCAGCAGCGCTCACTCCTGAGATGAAGGAAGAGCACCGCCTGTGGTTCGCGAGTCGCTGGCTGAGCACAAAACGAGCTGCATAAGCGCTTTGGGCTGTGGTTGTCAGACGACACGGTAAAGCGCTACATAAAGAGCTACGTCATCGAGAGCACGAAGACCTTCTTCGGCGGTAGAGTGGTTATTGACAGCATGAAACGAGTCTTCGATGCCGCCGATGCAGTGCTCCAGGTGGTCAGGTCAGCTCACCGGCGTATCCTGGTATGCATGTACATATTCACGTATGCGCCGGTACGTCGTGAATTTGTAGTATTTACTTATTTGAATTTGTATTTATTTATTTGAACTTGTAGTTTTTTTAACTGAATGTACTCTTTATTTTGCTTCAGATTGCCCAAGCACTAATCGCGATCCAGCAAGCGAACGAAGCGAGCAAGGAAGGTTTTCATTTTGTGCCTCAAGTTCGCCTCGAGGTGCTCGCGGACGCATCTGAAGCAATCATGGAAGCCTCTCAGATTGCCGCGTTGAAAGAGGTGAGCTGAAGATATAGTGAATATGTTTTAATGTATCTAACATGTTATGTTGATGCGAGCAGGCACACATCAATGTGTGTGTGGGTGCGTGTGGTGAGCTTATGCACAACAAGGTGTGTTGGTGTATATTTATTTGACCCTTTTGCCATTCACTGATTTCTGTCTTTTCAGTTCTGTCTTATTGACAAGGACACCAGGATTGATGGGACTGTGAACTGGTCCAAGAACGGATTCGAGAACAACTACGAGCACATTACCATTTTCTACAAAGACACTGAGTTTGACAACTACATGGATGAGTTCAACGCAATCTCGCGCGAGTTCCATCCCTTCACTTACGTTGGCCCACTGAAGAAACGTATTCGTACAAACGGGAGCAACTATTGCAATTGCATTGTGTTTTATAACTTCAATATACCACATCTGTTATTCTTCGTGCTATGCGAGATGAACTAGTGGCTCTGGGAAATTAACCTCGAGGGCTGGCACTCGAGGTCCTCACGTTGGTCTTGAGTTCGTCCAGGACCGACTGGTCCCTGGTCGCTTGAAAGGCCGCGTACTTGGCGTTCATGACCGTCAGGAGCTCACTGGTCAAGAGCGCTGAGCACGGTACTGCG
This sequence comes from Globisporangium okanoganense, assembly GCA_023334035.1. Lineage (NCBI taxonomy): Eukaryota > Oomycota > Peronosporomycetes > Pythiales > Pythiaceae > Globisporangium > Globisporangium okanoganense. The sequence continues at coordinate 3,035 of JAASFY010000014.1, read as the reverse complement.
AGTCCATGGAGCCCCGCGGCGACCAGGCTTCGGATAAAATACGAGCGCTCAGGACGACTCAACGCCATCGCGTCCTTCAAGGTGAACCTTGACTCTGATGCCTCGTCGCCACTCGGGCCGACAAAGTTGTGGCTCATCACGGAGAACAGGCTCGAGTCCCCCACGGAGTGGCTGCTCTGCCTCAGTGCCAGCTCGACCGCTGCTTTGGGGTCGGCGTCCTCATTCTTACTCGAGTCCAATAATGCGTCTTCATCTTCATCGTAGTCCTCAGCGTCCGCAGCATTCTCCTGCTGAACGGTGTACAAGTTGTGGTAGACGCTGTCGGGGATCTTCAAGAGCTCTTCGTGGCGACCTTCTTCGACAAGGGATCCCTTCGATACGACGACGATCTTGCCGGTGTTGCGGATCGTGCTCAAGCGATGGGCGATCACGAGCGTCGTCATCTGCGTTGTCACCATGAGCTCGTTCAGCGCAGCCTGCACGATGCGCTCGCTCTCGGCATCCAGCGCGCTCGTGGCCCCGTCCAGCACGAGGATCTTTGGCTCGCGGACTAGCGCGCGCGCGATCGCCACGCGCTGCTTCTGCCCACCAGAGAGCGACACGCCCTTCTCACCAACAAGGGTCTCGTACTGCTGTGGCAATGCCATGATGGAGTTGTGCGCGTTCGCGAGCTTCGCGGCAGCCACGACCTGCTCACGAGTGAACAGGCCACGATCGCTTGATGACACGGCGATGTTGTCAAAGACGCTCGAGGCGAAGAGCACGGACTCGACTACTGCAGCTCCCCTAAAGGGTGGACGACCACTAAACTACTCGGTGACTGGGTCAAACGCTTCGACGAGCGTATGCGCAATGATGGTCGAAAGGTGCTTCTGTTGCTGGACAACGTTGCCTCGCACCGAGTCAAGGAGGCCCTTACGAACGTCGTCGTTCACATGCTACCCCCGAAGACAACATATCACTTGCAGCCGCAAGACGCTGGCAGTATCCAAGCGTTCAAGAAAGAGATCAACAAAGTAAAGAGGCGCTACGCGGTCGAGAAATTTGACAAGCTGATCGAGGCTGACGGCACCGACAAAGAGAACATGGAGGCCAAAATCGATTTTCTCTTTGTCGCCGACGTCTTGATCTCCATGAAATGGACCGAGGAAGCGCGGGCGACTGTAACGGCCACAACTGTCACCAACTGCTGTCGACACGCGGGCGTATTCGACGAAGATCTCTACGAGCTCGTTGTAGGCGTTGAGAAGCTTCGTGTTGGTTCTCCAACGATCAGTCAGCTCGTTGTCTGAGCAGTATGTTTGTCAAACCTGTATGTTTCTATACCTGCATATCAAGAATTCCCTTCAAAACTCTATAAATAAAAAGGCCATTTTGGATATCGAATTTTGGGGTTGCCACTGTATCATCCGTTAACAGAGGGCGGGACCATCGAGGACGCTTTTTGCTCTCTTGGAGTCAATTATTATCCAATCTGGACGCCGTTTTCAGGGGAGGTGGAACTCATGATTAGCTGCTTATGCGCTGAATGGCAATAAAAGCTTGCCTCTTTGGAGGTGCTCACTGAATTTACAGTTTTGAAACCAATCCCTGCATGCATTTTGGCCAATTGGTATCATTTATTATGACTGTCAACAAATATAATCTGTATAATAGTATACAAGTGTGAGTATAATTATATAGAGGTAAAGACTGCTTTGCATGCGTTAAAAGGGGAAAATCTAGGGTATATTTAAGAAATGCATGATCGTGGACTTCAGCTAATCTTGGTCATGTACCCCTTAATAAGTGTAAACGTTTGGCGCAGTTTTTGACAGAACCACTCCATGGAATTAAACGAATGAGCCTTACTATGATTCGTCTCGCCAAGACGAGTCGATTGGTGTAAAAATATCATGGGGTAAAAAAAGCATCCTCGATGCCCCCGCCCTCTGTAAACAACAATCATCCGTTAAACAACAATCACCCGTTAAACAACAATCATCCGTTAAACAAACGTGACAAAACGTGGCGTCCTGACTTTCGATGCTGGCTGACGAGTTTTGGCAGCCCTCGCGAGACTTCTTCTCGTTGTTCGCTATTTCGGAGTTCCGTTCAGCCGCGAGCGATCTTCAATTCTGCATTGCGTGATGGCGTGCACGAGTCTGCAAAACATTTACATAGCCTTTTAGATAATATTTTCTAAAAGTATAATTTGCTGTTTTTTAATTACAGTACATGTATCTATTTTAGCAGGGAATGTACCCTTTTGCGCGTAATCGGTATACGTGACTGCAATATACAGAATGCAGCGTAAAATGGGCATTTTGCGTCTGCACAAAGAAGAGACCGAGGGAACGAGAAAGTGAGTTGAGTGCACATGGATACCGTACCTCTCACGAAAAGTGTTTTTCGAGTTTTCCCGCAAAATACCATTTTGTACTTTACAGTGGAGCCACAATTTCAAATCAGAGAAGTCAAGTTAAACAGAAAAAGGAGGGAAAATTGACCGTAAGTCATTGTACGTGTATTGTGCATTTCACTTCTTTTGGCAAATACTTGCAGCAAAATGATCGTTTTATGGCTCGATTAACATTTCGACCCTTATCAACGACTGTGATGTTTCAGGAGCGTGCCCCGATTAGCGCTCATTTACCCCTTTTATAGCTAGTCAGCACTGATTTATGCGTTAGTGTCCCCTTTTCTCCCAAAAGCAGGATTATATCTATCATCTTGCTTGAACGTGAAAACGCTCGATTTACCAAAATCAGCCGGAAAGTCTGGTTTCAAGTCGGACATTCTGGGCTGTTTACCTAAACCATGCATTTTGCACTAAAATTGCCGCTCTTATAATTCACTTGAATGACAGACTTGCGACAATATCGCTTTGTGTGTGAGCAAATGCACTGTTTTCTCTTCGTTTACTAAAGTATGAGATATTGTGCATTTCATCCTTTTTGCCACCCTTAAGCAGCCCGTTTAGTGATGGATACGGAAGCATAAAACGGGGTTCTTTTTGTCAAACGAGAGAGATAATCCGAGGTTAAAAGGCGTCT
>JAASFY010000013.1:0-72773 GCA_023334035.1 Globisporangium okanoganense | reverse complement strand
CGCCGTTGCAGCCGCCGTTGTTGGATCGTGGTCCTCGCGCAGCGGTAGCGAGTACGTCAGCTCACGGTGCTGCTTTTGATGCGAGGCGTCCGCGTCGTCGCCACGATTGTTGTTGTTGTTGCTGCGTCGTCAGGTGCAGCGTTCGTCGCGCAGATGATGGCGGCTGGTGCTGAAAGTTGTGGTCGCGCTGCGGGTCGTAAGTTTTGACAGTCCGGCGCTGAAAAAGGTTTGTGGATGAGGGGAGCTTCGGGATGGATGTTGGTTGTGGGAGGGATGTCAAAATATGCGCAATGGTTGGTTTAGCATAAAATGTACATCGACTCGCGTAATTACGTAATGTTGCAACTTTGCCGTGTGTTGCATGTTTGCCGTGATTTACGGTACAGAATGACGCTCCTGCGTTCGTGGCAGTCTCAACAATTTTGCAAAACGATTTTGTGATAAAATGCGACGAACCTTATGGGGTCATGCGACAGACCAAAAATATGTTTTTTTGTTGTGCCCACCTCACGAAAGCATCTTTTTGGTCTGTCACATGATCCCCTTTTATTGGTCAATTATAGATAGGTTAAACTAAATGAACGTATACAATTGGTCTAAATAGAGTATACAGAGAATAGGGTTGCAGTGTGGTGTGACGCTCGTCCAAACACACCACGCGAAGGGAGAGGCGCAGTTCAATTCAACTCGCACATCAGCCGATCCGACGCCAGAAGCGTCCGTCCGTCACGCACCTCCGTCTGTTGCTCTGGATGGAGTGGATCGATGTGCTCAAGGACCTGAACGCGGGCACGGTGGGCGGCGTGGCCGGCATCATCGCGGGCCACCCGCTGGACACGGTCAAAGTGCGGCTGCAGACCGCCGACACGCTGCGCAGCCCGTCCGTGCTGCAGACGCTGCGGCAGATCACGGCCACCGAGGGCCCGCGCGGACTCTTCAAGGGGCTGCTCTCGCCAATCCTATCCAACGCGCCCATCAACGCAGTCGTGTTCGGCGTGCAGGGCGCCGCTGCGCGCACTATCAAGGATGCCAGCGGCTGCGAAAAGCTCTCGCCGTCGCATAACTTCGTCACGGGCGCGGCCGCGGGGCTTGTCCAGACCGTCTTCGCCGCGCCCTCGGAGCACGTCAAGATCCAGCTGCAGGTGAACAAGAGCAACGCCAAGCAGAGCACGATCGAGTGCGGCCGCCAGCTCTACCGCGCGCACGGCGCCAAGGGGCTCTTCCGCGGCTGGGAGGTGTGTCTGCTGCGCGACATGCCGGCCTTCGGGCTCTACTTCTTCGCCTACGAGGTCTCCAAGAAGGTGCTCACGGGCGGCAACCCAGACAAGGAGACGGATCTGCACCTGCTGCTCGCCGGCGGCGTTGCCGGGTCCGCGTCCTGGCTCGTGTGCCAGCCGCTGGACGTCGTTAAGTCCTGCGTGCAGAGCCAAGGGTTCGTGAACGAGCGCACGGCGTGGCAACTGGCAAGAGACCACTACGCAGCGGAAGGCGCGCACTATTTTCTCAAGGGCTTTGGCGCCACGATGCTGCGCGCGTTCCCCGTGAGCGCCGTCACCTTTCTCGTCTACGAGAAGACGATACAGTTCATGTCGTAGTAGCAGTTCACATAGAGAAGAGAACAAAACGATCGTGTAGATAAGCAACTTTAAACTAATCATGAGAAAATGTATAGACGACTTTTAAAAATGCAATTACTTGTGCGAATATCCTATCCTCAGCAGCTTCCGCTACGAATTGACTGGCTGCTAGGGCTCGTCCACTGCCCCAGACGCTGCAATAGCCGCGTCGCCGAACTTGACGGCGCTCTCGGGCACTTTGCTGATGTCTGAAGCTTGCAACGGCTGCTCGCACATCGGACATGCGGGGTCCGTCTCCAAATGCGCACTCAGGTGCGAGAAGAGCGCTGGGAAAGCGCACTTGGGGCACTGGCTCCAGTCGTCCTTGACCATGTGGTAGCCCTACAGATTTCATAAACATCAACCACCAAGAGCGACGTTAAACCATAGCCACCCATTATTTTCGAACAATGTCCATCTGTGAAGAACGCAACGAACGTACCGTGACGACGCAGTAGGGGATCCAATTCTTGCACTTGGGGCAGTCCAAGTCGGCCTCGGGCAGCTCGTTGGCGCAGAACGGGCAGGGCGTGGTTGGGTCCGGCGCCTGGTCCTTGTTGGGGCGGCGCACGATCGCCTCGATCTTGCGCTTGATCTCCTTGTCGATTGTGTTGCGGTACTCGGGGCGCATGAGCGTTGTGGCGTAGTCGTAGCTGTAGGCGCGCAGACCAGCGCGCTGGCACTCGATCACGGCCGAGATGAGGATGTTGCTAACGTGCGTGGGGAACTTGGAGATGTGCTTGGCGACCCGCACGAGCATGCGCGCCGCGGCCATATGTTCGCCGCGCTTCACGAGCTTCTTGACCAGCACGTAGCTGTGCAGCAGCATGAGCGAGTTCCGCAGGTCCTGGCCCACGTGGATCTTGTGCGCCTCGAGCTGCCGGTGGGTCTCCACGAGCACGTCGTGCGCCATTTTGTAGTTGCCAAGCTCCTGCTCCTGGCGCGAGATGATGATCGCGGTCTTGGCGGCCTGCGCGTAGTTGCCCAGCGCCATGTAGAGGCGGAAGATAAAGTTGGGGTCCTTGGGGATCCCGTCGTTCTCACCCATGAGGTAGTCGATGAGCGTGTGCGTGAGCATGTCGTTGCGCGCCTTGCCCACCACGTCGATGGCCTTTGTGAGCTCCGCGTCGCCGCACTGGAGGAACAGCCGCAGCGCCTTGTTGTAGTTACCGCAGATCTGGTAGAACTCGGCCGCCCGAGCCGGCAAGTGGCTCTGCTCGTATTGGCTGGCGACTTTCGCAGCGCGTTCGATCGAGATCCCTTCGCCCAGCAAGTGTGCAAACGCGTCCACCTCGTTGTGGGCGAGTGCGAGTGCGAAGGCGTCGTCCTCCTTGTTGGCCATGAGCAGAAACTCGATCGCGCACCTGAAGTTGCCTGACTCGGAGCAGTACTTGGCCACGGCGAGGGCGCCCTCGGACGATTTCGTGTCGCGCACAATGGAGAACGCCTTCTCTGGGTTGTGTAGGTTTTCCAGCTGGATGCGCACGACGTTGTCCATGTCGCAGGCGGCCTCGTAGGCGTCCGAGGCCGCGCTAAAGTCGCCCGCGGCTTCTTTCGCGCGGCCAAACTGGGCGTGGATCTTGGGCGTTCTCACCTTGGCCATGAGCGGCGCGGCCTTGGCCAGGTTCTTCATCTGGATGTAGATCAGCGCGGCCTTTTCAAAGAGCTGCCCCTTCTCGTAGAGCACGGCGGCATCCCCCGCCTGCTTCATGGTCTCGAGGATCGATGCACACTCGCGACAGACGGCCACGTCGCCACCGAGTTCAGCCACGAGCTTCATGCCGCGACGCAGGTCGCCCAGTCGGAACGTGCACCTCGCGATGCCCGCGAAGCTCTGCTTGCGCAGCTTGTCGCTGCAGCCCACGGGTTTGCCCTGCTCGTCCGTCACGTTGGTCGCGTGCTCGTACATCTTGAGCGCGCCTTCGAACTCCTCGCGGAACTCGAGCTGCGTCGCGTACGACACGCTAAGCTCGGGCACCAAGTCGATCGCCAGCGAGTCCGCGAGCTTGAGCGCCTGATCCCACTGGAGCAGGTTCTTTTGCATGTGGAGCGCGGCCATGGGGTCGCTCGAGCTCAGGAAGAGTCGACGGGCCTCGCCGTACTCGCCGAAGAGCATGAGCACGTGGCCTGCGAGCAGATTCTTCTCCTCAATCGCCTCGATCTTGTTGAGCCCGAGCACCATGCCCGAGTCGCCCAGCTGCCGGTACGCGCGCTTGGCGATCCCAATGTCGAGCGTGTGCATCGCGCGGCCGGCGAGCGCGAGCCAGTAGTCGCGCGCGTCGATCGTGAGCGCGAGCTTCCAGGCCGCGTCCATGCGCAGCAGACTCAGGTTCTGGCGGAAGATGCTCTTCTCGACCTCGCCCGTGGGCACGGTCCGCGAGCTCTTCTGCAGCTGGTCGTGCGTGTTGGACGTGATGCTCGTGAGCTTCCCTGACGCGTGCTGGCAGGTCACGACCCCGTCGCTGATGAGGATCGGCGACAGGTCGCTTGCGAACCGCGTGTTCTGGGGCGAGATGATGAAGTCGCCGTTGTTGTGGATCTCCATGAACCCGAGCTGCGTCACCTCGGGCCCGTTCACCGTAATGTCCGTGTACTGAAACAGCGAGAACTCGGAGTTCTGGAGCGCGATGAACACACTCGGGTCGGATGTGTCCCACAACAGACTCGTGGTCGTACTCGGGATGCTCGGGATGAAAATGGCCTCCCTTGTCGCGCAATTCAAGATGTACCCGCGTCTGCGAGTGTCCAGGAACAGCACGCGCGTGCCATCGCGGTTGGGCACGATTTGGCCGATGCCCACACCGTCGTCGTGGCGGTACGAGCAGCCTTCGAGGAACTTCCACTCGACCAGGTAGAAAATGTGGATCGCTCCTGTCCCATTGGCCGTGGCGTAGATGAAAAAGTCCTTGGTGATGGCGATCGAGCTGATCTCGTTGTTGCGCTCGTCGCGGCCGCCGCTGGTGCTCGAAAATACCTTGCCCTGCTCCTCCTGAAGGTCCACGTTGGCGCCGGAGCCTGGTTCGATCAGGTGGAGACTGGCCTTGCCGTCGCAGAGCACGCCAGCGTAGTCACGACTGAGCTTGACGCTCGTCACGCGGCCCAGGTACTGCTGCTCGTTCACGAGCGAGTCGTTGGCCGTGCCGTCGCAGCGGTAGTACCACACGCGGTTGTTCATGCCCACGGCCACGTGGCGTGGCCCGATGGTCACGAAGGACGGCTCGATCGAGACCGCGATGTGGATCGGCGCGTCCCGACCCAGGACGTCCACGACGCTGAGCTCCCGAAGCGAGCTCAGATAGGCCACGTATGTGTTGTAGTGGTCGTAGATCATGGGCATGCGAGCGAGAAAGTTCTGGATGATGCCACCTTGCGTGGCCACCGTCAGGATCTGCCCGTCGGACGTGAAGCTCATGAGGTTGGCCTCGTTCTCCTAGAGTGTGTTATCCGTTAGTTAAAATCGTAAGCCCAGGCTAAGTACACATAGAGATAAAGACGCGTACCTCGGCATCTGTGAGCTTGATTGTGTCGCCCGGGACCTCCTTGTAATCGCCCATGTCGATGATCTTGATGCCGTTGTCGCCGCTGATGGCCGTGCGGTTGAGCTGCGGCGAGTACGCAGCCGCGAAGATGCGGTCCGTGAAGAAGCGGCTCGAGAAGAGCTCCTCGCCGACCTCCTGCAGGGAACAACAACACGACCCACAAGAGAGATCTGTAAGTGTACTGAAACACAGTCACGGCTCTAGCAGCTTAGCCCAAAACCCCATGACGCACGTCGATCTTGGTGGAGATGCCGATGAAGTAGCCCTCGGAGAACGCGATCATGATGTTACCATCGCTGAACCACTCGAAGAACACGATCGAGCCGTAGTGCTGTTCACAATACACATAACGATCACATTTCGAGCCTTTCATGAGAACAGAGCTCCTTTAAAATGGGTGGCTGAGAATGAAAGTAGCAAGCGTACCGTCTGAAACGTGAGCTCAATTGGGTTGCCCGGGTCCTGTAGGTTAAGCAGAATGATGGACTTGACGATGTTGATGGCGATGAGCTGCTCCGCCGCCTTCATGGAATCCCCTCGCTTGCGCCCAAACTTGATCTCCACGGGCTTTCAAACACATATACAACCACCATACAAACATCAGCACAATGCAGCCATAAAAATGAACAGTCCGCGTGATTTCTTACCGTGAGGCTGAGCTCGCGCTGCTCGATCGTGTCGCCCTTCTGGTTGCTCACAGTCACCATGCGGTCCTCAGAGCCGAGCACGAGCTGGTCGCTCAGGTTCCACGTGCCGCACGTGATCTTGCGCGAGTGCTTGCCCACCACGGGCACGACCTTGCGCGTGGCCTTGCTGTAGAGTACGAGGTTGCCCTTCTGCGTGCCGATGGCTAGCTGCGCGCCGGTCGCGGACCACTTGATGAACGTTGGGTCCTTGAGGTTCGTGTCCAGGTTCTGGGTCGTGCGCGTGCCTAAGTCCCAGAGCGGCACGACGCTGCTGCCCTGCTGCAGGATCGCGAGCGTCGCGCCCTCGGGGTCCCACTCGAGGCCGAGCACGGGCGCCGTCATGTCCAAGCCGATCTCGTCGTACTGCTCGCCCTGGCGGTCGAAGATGTGCACGAGGCCGTTCTTGCCTGCGGTCGCCAGGAAGCCGCCGTTGGGCTGCCAGCCAAAGACCACCGGCCCCTGTCCGTGGTACTTGGACGAGAGCTTGAATAGCTTCTTCATCTTGCTTGGCCGCTTGTAGTTATCTCTGTTGGCTGTGCTCTCTTCAGATGAGCTCTTCACTTGTGGGTTTGTGGGGCGCAATGGACGGACGCGAACCGTCACAGCTGTGCCTCTTCACGATGTAGGTGACTAAACAAAGATATCGAGAAAACCGGGGGACCTTATCAACAACTGTTCTAGCTCTTCCATTATCTTCTGTCACCTCTAATACGTTGACGAGTACGCCTTCTTGGCCATCGCGACCTCCAGGAGGCGGCAGTCGATGACAACCTCGGACTCCAGTGCTGCGCCATGGCGTGCGAGCTCCGCGTCCACAAAGCCACCGGACGCAAATGAACCTACCATGTGAGAAATATAATGGAGCAAAACAACTCTGTTAGCGAATTTGAGAGAGCATGAGGCAATAGCAAAATACAGCAAACCACAAATGCAGTACCTGGCCAGAAGTTGCTAGACGTGATACTTAGGTTGATCACCCCAAGCGCCTTGAACGCCTCTGCAGCCTAAATAAACATAATGTACGAACAAGACCTGGCGTTTAGAGTTATCCCGACACTACTATGTACACGAAGTGCGCATTTTCGTACGAGCTCTGAGCAGAAGAAGTCGCGCGTGCACGCTGCTTCGCTGACTGCGGTTCGCAGAAGTTTGCTGACACTGAGACCGTACGGACTGCCTTCCACCTGCTCACAAATTTCCAAGTTAAAATGTCAGAGCTCTATGGAAACTGTAAGAGTATGAACTCCTGTCTTTGCTTGAAATCGCACCTCGAGCGCGAATCTTCGCAGCAAATCGTAGCGCGCAGACGATGCGATGAGTGGCGTGCGCAGCTTGCGCAGCGCAATGTACTTGATGTGGAAGGCCGAGTACGCGACGAGGCGGGAGGTCTTCGAGATACAAGAATGAGTTAATCAGACAACTCGAGGCTCAATATCTTGAATGAAATACTCAAGACTCACGAGCGGAAACGCGGAGACGCCGTCGCCGGTGGCTTCCAGCAGGTAGAAAGCCGTTGGGTTCGCACCAGGGACGACGACGCCGATGTGGTCCCATTCTGAGCCAGTCATCTACGGCACAAGCACGTTTCAGACATACAATGAGGTTCCTGATTCGAAGCTCAAGGTGCTCACTCACCACTGAAGAGATATATAGCAACGCACAGATCGCTGGATACCGCTCACAGGCCCACAGCTGCGGAAGAGAATGAGGTCCCCAGGGGCCACGTAGTAGCTGAGGACGCGCAGATGGAGGACGTCGCGACGCTGGAACGTCAGCGCTTCGTGGTCGACGGATGTGGTGGATAGTGCTAGTAAAAGTGTCCACATCAGAGAGACATACGATGAGTTACAAGTGACGAGCAAGTGATAAGTGGACGTCACTGGGGTCTTCTTACCTCCTAGAAACGACAGCAATGGCACGGATGAGTGGACGCACTCGACCATGAGGACGCTCTTGAGGTAGTCGTTAAGCGACACCTGGCGCTCGAGGAGGAACACATCGTCCAGCGTCCGCAGCCTAGGTGCACGATGCCTCGGTCAATCAACCGACAAAGCACCAAAAACCGACAACGATAACATGCAGGTAGCTTACCATTTCGTGGGCGGAAGCTCTGGCAGGAAGCAGTCGAAGGTGAGCTCCTCAGCCAGTCGCATGTGTAGTTGCGCGAAATCCTGATACCGTCGCGTGACTTCCCAGTTCATCTCGCCATGGCGAACTTCAATCGCATACACCTGACAACAGGAGCGAATCATCAGCCTCGCAAGACTCGACAAGCGCAAGAATCAAATGCAGAGACGCACCGCATAAGGGCGTTCGATCATCGGATTCACGATCTTCTTCTTGAAGATCGTGGCTTCGAGACAAAATGGCAGACTCGACACTTCGGTCAATCGCACGTGGAGGCATTCAGTGATGGTTGTCGAGACGGTGGCTGCAGCCTTTGGCTGTACGAGTTGAGTGAGCGATGGTCAGCAATGGATACAAATCAGCAGATTCAAGTGGCGAATGACGTACCAACTTGGCTTCGATCGCTTCCAAGAGACCCAGTGATTCCTCTTTCTCAGACACGCAGTGCAGCCTTCTCCAGCCACAGCTGCAACCACTGTCACTCCTGCATCGAGCACAGATGACGAGCTGAAGCACGCATCGGGGCTCTGTGTTAGCATCTTGCTTGGATTTCACGACCGAAGTCCGCGTGTCGGTCTTAAACTGCACGAGTACTTTCTGTCCCACTGCCTCTTCGCCATTTGGATTGCAGGTGATAATATTGATACTGAAGCTGTTGAACTCACGAGGAGCTACGAGTGTGAGCACGGGTGTCTGCTGCTCGATGGCGGTGCTGCAGGACCCTTCGTCCGAGTCCGTGGCGCTCGTCTGCTCGTCTCTCTCGTTCTCGTATCGAATGTACTCAAGTAAGATCTGCTTGAGCAGTCCAATTGGAAGTTGCACTAGCAAGTGGAAGTTGACAGCACGGATTTTGAGCTGCATTCTGTAATACGATGCACACACGAGACGACACAGAAGCACACCACATGAGATCTCCTACACGTCACCATGCTGCTATAGAGCACCAGCGTACTTGCGACAGTCCTACCTCTTGCTCGTGCGCAGCACGGTCGGCACATCAACCTCTACAATGAGCGCGCGCCCATGGATCTTCTGAGGCAGTGCAGTGTCATCGTTAACAATAATGACGCAAACACACAGCCATGTCTGTACCCACATGGACAGAGCGACGTACCATTATTGCATCATCACCACGCGCACGCAGTGACGCGCCCTTATGTGGCGCAAGTTTCCCGCCGAAGCACGCGCTCGCAAGCGCTGAGTTGCCCATCGCAGCCAGATGCTATTCTGGTATGACGAGCTGACTTGCTGCTGACTGAGCTGAGCTTCAAAAGCTCAGAAATCCTGAAACGGCATCTCCGACTAAGTACGAGTTGCAGCTGACCAATCAAAGACGTCGCATTGCGATCTTTTTCTGCGGCTCTCTGTCCACTTTATCTGACTCGATGGGTCAACTGAAGAGCTCTTCGCTTAACTGACGATAGAGTGAATTTAATAGAGTTAATGTTGTTTCTAGTTGGGGCGATACTTGTGTGTGTGAGGTGAATGCAGTACGTCCCTCATCACTTCCACTGAGCGCGAGTGCTTCTTGACGCCCGCGAGAAGGAAGCAGAGGCCGACGGAGCAGCAGCGACCCCGACTATGCTTCTCCTCGCGGTGGTTGAGCCTCTCGTCGCAGCACCAAAGGACCCTGGGGCGGAGCTGGATGCGGACGGACCAACGTCCAACGATGAACGCGTGCGGCGAGCCGGCTGGGCGGTGCTGTCGCTGGTGCCGGGCATCTGCATCCGAGCGCTCGTGTCCATCTTTTTGCTGTAGAGCAGGTCGCTAGTTTCCATTTCCTTCTTGCGCATCCGCGGTGGTGCAGTTCGCGGACGGACAACCCCAGCGATACCAGCCAAATGAGAAGGATCCGTTGACGTCTCAGTGGAGCTGCGGCGGATGGAGCTTCCGAGATCCTGCGAAGCAATGCCGCCTCCCGAATGTCCCAGTCCATTGGACGTTGGAGGTGGAAAGTCTGCATTGAAGAGAACTCGTCCAGCGGGGTTGCTTGGATTGTAGCCATTGGCTGATGATGACTTGGCGGACCGACTGGCGAGAACCTTTGGACCTAGGTTCATGCTGTCCACTGATCTCTTGCCCTGCGTCTTCGCAGTCTTGGAGCCTCTGGGGTCGGTGGTCGCATTGAACGCAGCGGCGAGTGTCTTCGTGAACACTGGGTTCATATTTGCGCTTGCAGGCAGCGTGGTTTGCTTCGTTCCACCACCAGAGTACGACGAAGTCCGAGTCGCAGCTGGTCGAGCCGACGCTGTCTTGCGCTGTCGCGAATTGATAGAGGCGAGCGTCTCCTGCAGGTATCTCGGCTTTGAGTGCTTGGATGAGCCTGGGTACTCGTACGTGACTTCGAGCTCGTCGCGATCGCTCGAGGAGCTCGGCGACTGCGGCGATATCAGCGCTTCCGGCTCGGCTTCTTTCTTCTTGGGCATCGAGAACGAGTGCAGACGCGCGTTGCCGTTCTTCTGCAGCTGTGAGATCTCGAACTCAGGGTCGGGCGAGTCGTTCTCTTGCTGGCGAGTTGCCATGTTTGAAAGTGAGGTCCCGCCAGAGTAAACATCGATCGATGTGCCGCCGTTCGAGGCGAATCGGTCGCGTGCAGACAGCTGCAAAGGCCCCTTTGATGCCTGCTGTTGGAATGAGAAAGAGGGTTAGATGATACGAATCGTGAACAAGGAGCCAGCTGATACGTACTTGGAGGTGGTCTTGTTCGGATGAGGCAACAGGTGGCCGATTGTTGGGGTTCAGAACATCCACCCAGCCATTGTCCTAGGGCGTCGCATAGCGAACAAATGAGTACACTCACAACCTCCACCCACGCTTAAGAGTACGCAAATGTTCACGTACGGGGAACATGTTGCTGTACGAATTGTTTGGCGGACGCTCGGGCTTCGCCAGCAGCGCTGGATGGAGCTTCTTCTGCAATACACAGACTGTTAATGCATTGCTTACTCGTCATCACAGCACAAGGACTCGATATCTCAGACTTACCAGCTGCGCGCTTTGGTCGACCCAACTCAACCGTCGATAAGCGCGTGCAGACGCCTTCTTCTTGAGATATTCAGCGTTGCCTGCGGCGTTCGCCTTCGCTGTCGCGTTCAGATACGTGTGAACGAGCACGACCTCGTCCGTCTTCCGGTCGGCGGTCGACGGGCTCCACTCGAACATTTGCTGCTCCGTTGCGCGGCTTGGGTACGTCTTCTGCAGCTGAGTCTCTAAAGCGCAAAGCTGCTCGGCATAGGATTCGTCCAGTTTGATGTCGCTGCGCTTCGTGGTCATGAAGTCGTAGGCCTTGTCGACGCCCCAGCAATACTTCACCATGAGGTAGCCGATCATCAGGCTCGGGCTTCGGTTCAGTCCGTTCAGCGAGTGCACCAGCACGCTCTCAGTCTTCTCCAGCGACCTATCAATGAGCTGCACGACGTTCATGAACTCGCGGTTCTTGAGGTCGAAGAGAGGTCTCCGGAGCACTTCATCGAGGTCGCAGGCCGTGTACGAGAGCCCGAGCGACTGCTGGAAGAGGTTTGGCACCTGGCGCGGCACGCAGTTGATGATGTGGACGATGCCGTTGAGCTGCAGGAACTCGGCGTCCTGCGCGGCGTCGACGTCGCCCATGAAGAGCCCATCCTTGATCTTGGACGACATCTGCGACTGAGCCTGAGAGAGAACACACGCAGTCCAGCGACAAGCAAGCAGCCCTTGAATTACGAAGAGAGAGCGATCTTGGCGTGCTTCATGAAGGGATTGGCGAGCGATGTGGGAAATAAGGATGTCAGGATCAGAAAAATCGACAGCTCGAGCGAGCTCTTGCCAATCAAAGCGAGAGTGTGTGACAAGGAGAGTGCGATATAAATACAGCACCTCTCCGAGCGAGCTCAGAGCAAACACGGCGACGCGTGCATCTCCCATTTTGGATATATATGAGCTCTATATTTATAGTCTTGTTGAGAGGCTCAGAGGAAGGAGCCCAAGAGCTTGAGCTTTTCCTCGGAGAGCTGGTCTCGCTGCACGTGGAAGCGAACCTTGACTATTTCCGCGAAGCCTTCTGTCGCCTGATACATAGCAAAGGAATAACGAAAGTCAGGTCAGTATCGTCACCATCCAAACGCAGATAATAGAGAGGGAACTTGTGATCCGTCCGTACCTGTGGCGGCACCAAGTTCTTGTAGAACGTGTGGATGGCAATGTCAGGGATTTTCTTGTCTTCTGTGAGCGATCGGAACGTGTTAAGATGCATCGACAGTGGTTTCTCAATGTCCATCTGAAGACACCGGATCGGCAGATTCTATAAGCCAAACACATAGAGATGGGTTAGTAATTCGCATTTCATATCGAGCTCAAGCGACTTAGATAGACGCATAGTGCTACATACCTGTTGCTTTGCAATGGCGACCCATTCGCTTCGCGACCGTGGGTCTCGGTTTGTGCTGTCGACAATTACGCTTTTCTCCCGCGCGAGCGCTTCGAGACACTTCTTCTTGCAGTTGGCGACGGTCTTGAGCTCATCTTGGTTGATGATCGCGTACGAGGAGAAGTGCGTCTTTGAGAAAAAAGACTTCCCCGAGGCGGGTGGGCCAACCAGAATGACGATTTCTTGCGTTGTTTTTGCGAGTTCCGCAGACGCTGGAGCTAAGAAACCTGCAAGAAAGGGCAGAACATTTTCACACCACCAATTTCAGCACAAACCTAAACAGAGTAACCAATAAGTAACAGAACGTACCAGACGACGAGCTAGCGGACAACAGCGGCCGCGGATCGAATCCGATCTCCCACATGTCCACGTGGGTGTGAATTCGCTGCGTCGACTTCAGGAAAAGATCCTCTGAGGTGTGGAATTTGATTCCGAGGTTTACTGCGAACTTGTAATCCGTGGCTGCAAAATCCTTCGAGCGTCCTGCAATCTTTGGACGGCCAGCGGCATCTCCACAGTAGAAGCTCTCGTCCATGCCCACTTGGCTCGCGTCGACTCCGAGCACCTTAAGCATCTCCTGCCACCCACCAACGCGCGGTTTCCGCATCAAATCGCTCTTCGTCGCCAAGATGGCGACCACTGGCAGGTTGAGCTTCGTAATGATGGCCGCGACTTTGCCCTACAGCATTAGATTACATTAGATCGGTGATGACACACCCACCTGGCAAGCATGATGCACCATATTTCCATATGTTTGAATGTAAACGCGTACAGTACCTGAATCTCCTTGGCGGTAACGTTGCCCTTTGCAATCCCGTTCTGGTTGGAGAAGAGGACGATCTCATAGCCTTCTCTGACGAGTTCCTCCAGTTTCGCGCGCACGAGGGTCGGGTGGAACCACTTCCAGTCGTTCACGTCGACCGCAAAGCGCTTCCCGCTCTTCGTCTCGATCCACGTGCCGTCCATGTCAAAGCCCGCGACCTTAACTTTACGCGTGGCGTCCAGTACTCTTGCTGCCGTCGCGTCCTGCTGCTCCTTTGCACGTGCATCGAGAATCAAGAGCGAGCCTTGGTTGATTTCTTTCCATGGCGTCAGGTGTGGTCGTGGGAGCTCTCCTGATACCACGGTGGCTCGTGGCGACAGCGCTTTCGCCTCGATCTTGCGCTTCTTACTGCTCTTGTCGCCAATAACGCTCGTACGTGCAGTAATGGCTGGGTCCGCTGTTAAAGGCTGATTATTCGCGTCGCCTGTGGCCGCGAGTGCGATCACTGCACGCGTCTGATCGAACGTGTGGGTCGCGAGCCGTTGCTGCTGGGCGACGCAGTCGCGCACCCACTGCGAGCGCACGACAAACGTCGACGCAGCGCCTCTGCGAACGAAGCGTGTGATCATCTCGACGTCACGTGACTGGAGCTCCTGGATTCGCTGATGTAACACGACAATCACTCTCGCAGATCCATCTGCGCTCTCGCTGTCAGTGGCGAGCAGGCGCCCGCCATTCGTCGCGACGAGCTCCTTGAGCTCCTGGAGCTCTTGGGAGTTACCCTCTGCTGCGGTTGATGCTACTGTTGATGCTGGGAAGAGGAAGGCGTCCTTCTCGAAGAGTTGCTCCTGCGGTGAGCGCCGCTTGCGCACCACGAACGCGTCCATGCTCGCTGGCAAATGCACGAATGTGTCAACTTGTGTTGACCTTCGTTGGTAATGAGCAGGAGTTACAGTTTACTTAAGTACGAAACGTAAATGCAATGCGTACTTGATCGAATATTTGACAGTGCTCGGGTCTGAGATCAGCGCGCCATCTGGTTTCGTGACCCATTTGTCGACGCTTGAATCGGCCAAGCCTCTACAGGCGTGCTTACAACAGCGCGAGTATGCACGAGCAGCTCGCAGAAGCCGGTTCCTATTTAGCTCTTGGCTCTGGGACGACGTTAGGGTCTGCGGGGCTTCTACGACACCATCTGGTCAGACGGACACTTTGCAGTGTTCCCATCAGAAGGAGACGACGAGTCTTCTCTGGGCTGTGCATGCTGCGACAGTGGACACTTGTAATCGGAACTGCAAGCAAAGCGCCGTCAATATTCACGCGCTCGTACGCGCAGGAGAATCGTCAAATCGGCCACTCGACTGACGCGGCGCGGCGGCTGGCATTCAACCATTTTTGCGCCGCCTTGCACGGCAGACTCGCAGAACGCAGGCAGACACGGTGGTGACGCGAGGCGCCGCTGGTTCTGTCTGTGCGTGAGCAATCAAGTTGGCGTCGTCGACGTCCTCGAGGAGCGCCCGCGCGCCGTCCACGCGCGAGTCGTACATCCCCGCGAGTCCCTGGCAGCTCGGCTCGGAATGCGGGATCTGCGGCAGGAGCTTCAACGTCCTGCGCGGGCGCCACCACTGCCGCCACTGCGGCGCCTCCGTGTGCGGCAGGCATTCGCGCAACAAGGCGATCGTGCCGTCGTCGCTCTCGGCGCACAGACAGCGCGTGTGCGATACCTGCTTCCCAGCATGTCAAAGCGGCGTGACACGACGAAGGCGGAAGACCGTCGGCGCGCGTACCATCAGCCTACGGTGCGAGACCGACAGCAACGGCACGATCCTCACCAACACCACGACGTCGCAGTTCACCGACTATGGGAGCATGACCACGAGCAGCAACCCAGCATCCTCAGTGTACGACCAGCTCACTCCTCATCAACCGAAGCGCAAGATCATTTCGCTCAAGACGCAGCAGCAGCAGCGGCCACGACGTGACGTGCCTTCAATGCCAGAAGATTCCGTGCTGAATCCAGATTACAAGCAGCAGCGACGACAACAGCAGCAGCAGCAGAGGCCACGGCCGTCGCGACGACGCGCGTCCACGTCCGCGACCAAGCCAAAGGCGCTGCTGCATTATTCGGATTCCTTGTCGAGCTCAGACTCGAGCTCCGCTTCGAGTCTCAATGACTACAGTGACGACGACAGCGAGTGCGAGGAGCTCATCACTAAGTACCTGCGAAGAGGCGTCCCCATTAAGACACTGAGCAGCAGTGGCGGCAAACACACTGGGAGGAGTCGTGTTGACTCGTCGCCATTGGAAGCGATCAAAGAGAAGCACTCGCTGAAGAACCCGGCGCAAGTGGACGCAGTTATGAAGACGTTACTGGAGACGCCGTTACCAGTGGCAGGTCGCACGCGTCAAAATAGAACCGTAAGCTCTGCGTCGACCGGCACAGTCTCAGTCACAGATAGCGAAGATGCCGACGATAGCAGCGACGATGGGATCAGCGATAGTGAGTTCAGAGATTGCGACGAAGGCCCCGTCGACGAAGGGCCATCCACTCCACCTGCGCGCACATTCAAGGCTGCTGTGCCAGTCCAGACAGCTGCTGTCAAGATCACAGCGGCGCCTGTGAAGACCCCAGTGAAGCAGCAGGCGAAGGTTCCAGTCCTCAAGCTAGCGGTACCGCCATACAGAATCACCGAGCAGGACCGGATCGTAATGCAAGAAATCGCGGCGCTGGAGCTGGAGATCCAGAAATGCCAGAGCGAGCTGCAGGAGCTGCTGGAGAATCTGAAGAAGACCGAGCGCACGGCCGCGCGTCTGCAGGAAGAGGCGCAGGAGTCGAGAGTGCGCGTGCATCAGTACAAGAAGGCGCACTCCGTGGTGAAGCGGGCGATCCGCAATGCGCGGGCGCTCATGAAGGAGCAGGAGTATCAGGCAGCTATTCTGGAGCTGCTGAGGGCGTCGGGCATCGACCGGTCGAGCGCGACGGTGTGGTTCATGCTGGCCGAATGCCGGCTGAAGGTCGGCCAGCTGGAGGATGCCGAGATGGCGTGCCGCAAGTGCTTCAGACTCACACAGCGCGCGTGCGACCGCGGAGGAAGTGGCGCCGCGTGCGTGGCGCTCCTGGGCAAGATCCTGCACGAGCAGGGGCATCACGACGAGGCGATTCAGTGTTATTTAACCGCGTTGAAGCGATGATGAATAGAAAAATAATATTTATTCAAGTTGCCGAAATAGGGGGTCAGTTGCGTTACGATAGAATATATTTCCTCACACATAACGACACAAGTTGCTGATTTAGGGCTTTAAAAAGCGGGGGAAAAGCAAAAATTTCCGCGCGCGTTTTGTATTTTTGAACCACACAAAACGGGCGGGCGGGTCTAGTGGTCATTCGAGCGCGGGTCGCAAGTCACAGAAGCAAACAAAAGAAAGACAACATGAGCGACGACGCGCGGGAGCTGCGCGTGCGCGGCAAGCAGGTGGACTACTCGGACTTCTACACGCCCGAGGACGCCAAGAAGCAGCGCAGAAGCGTCCACTCGAATGACGATGATGATGACGACGACGACGACGACGACGTGGTGCTGCCGCTGAAGTTCTCCAAGCCAGCAGCTACGGCGGCACACAACAAGACGAAAGAGAAAGCGAAGGAGCCTGCGAAGAAGAAGAGCTCTGCGACTTCTACGGCAACAGCGCGTGAGAGCAAGAAGACGAAGAAGCGCAACTACACTAATAGTGATGACGATGGTGATGACGACGCGGTGTTTGAAAAGAAGGCGAAGAAGATGAAGGTGAAGGCGAAGAAGAGCGAGAACGACGGGAAGGACAAGCAGAAAGAGACTGCGGTGGTGGTGAAGAAGAAGAAGAAAACAGCAGCAGCTGAGCCCAAGGAGAAGCCTGCTGCCAAGGAGAAGGAGCGCAAGCGAGACGCAAATGAAACCAGTAAGGGGACGGCGAAGCCAGCAACGAAGAAGATGACGACGCTGGCGAAACCTGCCGCGCTTTCCTCGAAATCGTCAAGCGATACGGCTTCTGATTCCAGTGACGTGACAGCGCTGCGGAAGAAATACGAGGCGCTGAAACAAGTAAGTACAGTATATCCTTTCGTGTGTGAAGCACGGGAATGGCGTGGACATCACGACGTGTCGCTTATCTGGTTCACTAACGCGCGTGATTGATCTCTCAGTTACGTGAGACTGAGAGCGAACGGTTACTACAAGACGCCACAGCTCTTGCGCTCGAAGAGAAGAAAACGTACGAGCGAATGATCACCAAGCTCAAGAAAGAGGTCTCGTCGCTCTCCTCGCGGTTGCAGGACGAGCAGATCAAGCGCGAGAAGGAGATCGAGCAGCTACAGACAGAGAACCAGCTCCGGTACGTTTGATAGTATCGTGACCATGAGTACGACGAGGCTGTGCTCACCCTTACTATCGTGTACAGACTGGAAATCCTCGAACGAAAGTACGCGGACTCTAACGGAGACAGCCAAAGGAGACGCATCAAAGAGCTGGAAACGCAGCTGAATGACGCACGAAGACACACGAAAGCGAACGGCAAAGCGGTTGCCTCTCGATCTGGTAGGCAATTGTTAATTACCTGAATGTCGACGCTGTCCGCTCTCGTCTGACCTGTGAGTCTGGTATGCCTTTAGGATCCAAAGCTGTTGAAGAGAACCTCCAGCTGGCTCAAGCCACCAAGGTACGCAACGCTTCTAATTGGATATTAACTTGAATCGTGATGCTAATTTTTTGCCATTGGCGTTCTTTGTAGCTCTTGGAGATCTACCGTTTAGTCACATCAACAGAGATCCGGTTAATCGAGACGCTGGACGAGGACGAGGACGCCTCGTACACTGACGTTTCCTGCACAGCCGTCGACTCAAATTCCGGAAAGCAGTTCCACTTCGACCTCGGAGTCCCAGAAGACGAAGACGACGAGATCGAGTACCTCCCGAGCGAGACACCCAACAAGGATTTCAAGGTCCCTTCCTATTTACAAGACGAGCTGAGCTTCAAGCGCCCAGAGATGACCAAGTTTATGCGGACGATTCTGGACGTGGTCATCCGGAAGAAGGCCGATGCAAGAGCAGGGCGATGAAGAGCAGGACGCTGGCATAGTTAGGTAGAGAAGAAGGAGAATGGATGGGTGTCCGCGGGTCGTTCGTTGCTACAAACAGCAGCGCACCCGTGTCTTATTATCATAAATGGGAGTGGGGTCTTACTGATCTAATGGCGCCGTCTCTCCTTCCTGCTTCATGGGCGCGTCGACAGTCGTCGTCACCACATCGCCCTCCTGCACGGCTGCTGCGTCTGCGGCCGCGACGATCGAGCGGAACTGCTGGTACTCGACTTTGCTCAGGAGCGACTCCTGGATTTCCGCGACCTCGACTTGCTTCGGCTGGATGATCACGAGGTATCCGTCCGACTGGGCCTGTGCGTCAACGCAAGTGGTATAATCAGCACCAGCACCATATTCGTTGCCAAGAGCTACGACATTGTCCAACGTACCCTCTCCTGCAGGAGCTGCGGGCGAGCAACGAGGCGCTCGTTCACCTCAATCAGAGCTCCGCGGATGCAGCTTGAGATACAAAAAGAGACACCCGTGAGCCTCAACATTCAGCATATTCGTTCACAACAGAGCTGCTCGCGTACCTGCGCAGCGCGTAGCTCTTGCCGCTCTTGCACTTGATGTGGCACAGGATCGTCGTGGGGACGAGGAACTGGCCGCCTTTCTTCTTCTTGCCCGTCACTTTGCTCTCTAGTACACTGCTCGAGAAATCGATCGACTCGATCTCCTCCTGCATCACCGGGTGGCTCGCGGCCACGCCGATCACGCACAGGCGGTTCGAGTGCATGTGCACGTACTGGTCCTCCATCTTCCGGTCCATCGTGTCGCACGAGAAGAGCTCGGTGTAGTAGCGCTCGATCATCGTCCCGCGGAGTGACGCTGAGCTCGCGTCCTTGGAAAGGAACTTTTCTTCCGCGCGGCTGACCGTCTGCTCGCGGATGAGCTTGCGCTGCGCCGCGACAGTGAGCATGCCACCGTCCTTCACCTCCGATCTACACAAGTACACACACAATAGCAGCAGCAACAGTACCAGTAACCATTCGCTTGTCAGTCGGTTGTTGTTTTGTATGCGTGTAGCTCCTGGCCTTGTTCGCCATTACCTGCCGTGCGCAAACTTGCAGTCCGGGAATGGGCAGCCGCCGGGCTTGTCAAAGTGCTTGCAGATCGCGGTCTTGCGCAGCTTCTCGCGGCGCTCGACGCGGCGCTTCTTGTGCACGACCACCTCTTCGCCATTGCCATTCGACTCTGCTGCTACTGCTGGGGCTTGGGCTGGCGCTGGCGGTGCCTCCGCCTTCAGCTCCATCTTGACGTCCTCCATTTCCACTATTGCTGTCTGCCTCTGTTGTTGCAATTGTGAGCTTTTCTTGGTCACAACCGCAGTCACTATTCACCAAATGTCACTCTTTTGAGCTCACTCCAAAATTCATTGGAGGACAGATTTGTGGAATTGAAGAGTGACGAAAGGGGGGAGGTGAGCTCTTCGTGATCATTAGCATGTTGCTCATTGCTCTCGTACTCTATTCGCATGCGCGGCAATTACGCAATTACTAGCTCTGTCAATGCGCCTCACGTGCGTGCATTCTATGGGATTTCGCGGAACGGAGACACGTCGCGGTAGCACGTTTCAAAGACCTTGTCCAAGCACTCGTCTTCCTGCAGAGAGCAAACAGAACACAGAGCCATTAGGACCAGTGTAGCTTCTTGCCGCGGGAGCTCAGGGTGCTGCTTGGATACGTACTTTTCCCTTGCAGGCTTCGTTGTGCTGGATGGAGAGCTTCGCTCGTCGTCGCGTGCAGATCTGCTCGCAAAAAATTGCACGTCGTCAGTCCAGAGCTGCTTGCCAGGTTATCAACCAAATCACATAACATTCAATGTAAACTCCTTCGCACCTGATGCTGCCCTGCGACGTTGAAGTTCTTGCGGAAAAACTCGTACTTCCAGTTGCAGTCGCCACTCAGCGCCGCCGCTCTGACCTGTGCAACCAACCCCAAGACAAACTCACCATAAGCATCCCAAATACAGTGCAACCCCATGCACAGCATTTAACAAACGCGCTTCGTTACCTCACTGCACGCGTGCTGCTCGCAGTTGCTCCAGTCCATTTTGGCGCGGCAGTGGTCGAACGCGTGGATAAGCTCGTGGGCCAGCGTGCGGTCCATCCACTCCTGGTCCGGGATGTGGTTCTGGCAGAGCACGACGCCCGGCTTGCCTGCCTCATCAAGGTGGAAGCCGCCGTTGATCTGGCCCTCGCACTCGACGCTCGAGTAGAAGCCCGTCTCCATCTTGCAGCCCATCTTCTCCATAATGCCCACCAGGAACGACACGCGCGGGCCTGGTGGTGTTATGGTTACATTGCATTGCGTTACGGTCAGTTGGACAAGCCAGCAATGAGCACTTGCGCATCCAATACACATAGGAAAAGAGCCACGTACACTTGGTCATCGCCTTCTCGCGCATCTCCTCGCAGCGCTCGTGGCGCGCGTCGACCTCGTCGCCGCCCTTGTTCGTGTTGATCAGCGTCTTGAGCGACTCCATCGCGCCCGTCGTGGTCTGATTCCGCTGCTGCTGCTGGCTGGTCAACTTTGATTGACTTGCTCAAAAGAGCTTTTTGTTTTGTGACAAAAGTGTTCGGGGGCTACTATTATGCAGGTATTTTAAGCTTGAAGTTTGTATGGGGGTCACATGGCGAGCACCCTGCCACACATCGTCGAACTCATGAAAATGGTGCCACTTGGAAAGAGCTTCATTGCTACGATCGCCCAGCGACGGCTGCTCTAGTACTTAGTACGCAATTGTTGCGTGATGTACTGATAGAGCGCACAACGCAATAACGACGACGACAGAAAACACCAGAAGACTGAGGCGACGCCGAGAAACACCGGCAAAACGAGCTCTTAACGTACAAAGTCTACTTGCTGCCAGTTCGTCTCTTCATTTTGCACAAATGCTTTCTTCTCTCGAATTTGCTCTTTCTGTGTATGTGATGGTGGTGGGTGGGTGGTGATGGTAGCTGCGCGACTGGTGGGTGCTGTGGCTGGCGCTAACAAGCTGTCTATTCCAGTTCGACGACGGCGCCGACCTCCTTGAGCTGCGCGATGAGAGCCTCGGCCTCCTCCTTCTTCACGTCCTTCTTTAATACACTTGGCGCGCCCTCGACCAGCTCCTTCGCCTCCTTCAGGCCGAGACCCGTGATTGCTCGCACCTCCTTGATAACCTTAATCTTGCTCTTGGCGTCGAAGCTCGCGAGCTTGACGTCGAACTGGGTCTTCTCCTCCTTTGGCTCCTCGGCCGCAGGGGCCGCGCCGCCGCCGCCGAAGCCACCCGAGAACGCAGAGTCCGGGATGCCGAATTTCTCCTGCAAGAGTGCAAACGTATTAGCATCAGGTCGATGATTGCGTACATTAATGCACAAGACAGCAATTTTGTTACCTGAATGGCGAACGAGAGCTCGGCGATCTCCATCATGTTGAGCTCCAAGATCTGGTCGAGCACGGTCTGCACCTTTGGCGACGGCGCGAGCTCGTTCTTGAGCGCCTTCTGCGCATCGGTCTCCTCCGTGGAGAAGAACGCCACCTGCGCGAAGCGCGGGGCGGCGGCAGAGGCGTTGCGGCGCGCGAGGCTCAGCGCGCTTCGGGACACACGGCTCAACATGATCACTTGCTGCGTGCGATTGACGTCTTGTTGGCGAGCGGAATGGGGAGATTGAATGGCGCGCAGTCTCAACGGCGAGCCTCCCCACATGGACTCGTACTTAAACGAGTTTACTTGCAGCAGGCTTTTCTGCCAATGGTGTCACTTGAATTCATTTTCAGCCAATAAAAGCCATGAAAATGTAAGCATCCGGATATCAGAGACATATCCGGATTCCCCCTGAGCACACTCGAATAAAAGCCCCCTCTCAGTGCTTCACGGATCGCGGCCGCGTGGATCTGCTTGAGCTACAAAAGCGGGAATTACGATGGCGATGGCACGCAAGACGCTCGCGCTGGTGGCGCTCTTCTTCATGGCGCAGGCGGACGCCGCGGTCGTTAACACGTCGGTGAGTGCGTGAAGAATGTGTGTATGTATGTGTGGTTGTCATGCTTCTTCGCTCTGTTGCCTGCAAGGGGGCGAATGAGGGGAGGGCGAGGAGCTACGTTGAGTTCGCCAGCTCACTTACGAATCTGGCAACTGCTGTATCAAGGCAGCCATGCCTCTCATTGTAATCTGCTCAATACCTGCTAACATGTGACGTTTTGTGTGTCAATTGCTGCAGGTGAAGCGTGTGCTGGACCTGACCAAGCACGTCGTGCGCGTGACGACGGACATCCAGTTCGTGGACGCGGACCAGGACACGACCGAGTACGTCTTCGGCATCCCAAAGGCCCAGGAGCAGCACCTGGCGCAGCTAGCGGCCAAGTGCGGCAAAATCGCGTGCGAGGTCGTCGCGGCGACCCACGTGGATGCGAACGCGCATTCGGATGTCGCGCAGTTCACTGTCGTGCTCAAGGACAGCGTGGCGAAGGGCGCCGTGGGCCACATCAAGCTCACGTCGTACTTCACGCACGTCCTCACGCCCTTCCCTGCCGAAATCACACAGAAGGAGGAGCAGCTCGTGGTCTACGAGGACTCACACCTGCTCATCTCGCCGTACAAGACCGAGACGCAGACCACGAAGGTCAAGCTGCCGTCGGGACGCGTTGAGAGCTTTTCGCAGGTGGAGCCAGTGGCGCGCAAGGGCTCGACGATCACTTATGGTCCGTACGCAAACGTGGAGCCGTTCTCCGGCGAGGCCAAGTCGCTGCGTGTCCACTTCAAGAACCACTCGCCGTTCCTGACCGTGACTAACCTGGTGCGCGAACTCGAGGTGTCCATGTGGGGCCGCGTGTCCGTGGAGGAGGTGTACGACCTGCTGCACACGGGCGCGAAGCTCAAGGGTGGCTTCTCGCGCTACGAGTACACTGCGCAGAACGAGCGCGGCGCGTCGTTCCACGACATGCACGCGACGCTACCCAAGGACGCCGTGAACGTGTACTACCGCGACCAGATCGGCAACGTGTCGACGTCGCGCCTGCGCGTGGCGAGCGCGCACCAGGAGCTCGCGTTCCAGTCGCGCTTCCCGCTCTTCGGCGGCTGGAAGACCCAGTGGTACTTGGGCTACTCGGTGCCGACGCACTCGGTGCTGTCGCGCGCCGGCGACAAATTTAAGCTCGAGATGGACTTCTCGACGTCCATTGACGGCGCCGCCGTGGACGACCTCACGGTCAAGGTGATCCTGCCTGAGGGTGCCACGAACGTGCAGGTGAACCTGCCGTTCGCCGTCGATTCGCTCTCGGACGCGACCCGCCAGACATACCTGGACACGCCGCTCGTGGGCCGCCCCGTGCTCATCATCACCAAGAAGAACGTCATCGCGGCGCACAACGTGCCCTTCGAGGTCACGTTCGAGTTCCCGCAGACGTTTATGCTGCACGAGCCGCTGCTGCTCGTGTCGGGATTTTTGGCGTTCTTCGTCTTCTGCATGCTGCTCTTCCGTCTGGACGTGAGCCTCATCAGCAAGAAGCAGTCGGCCAAGAAGAAGACCGAGTAGAGAGAGAGAGAGACAGAGAGAGTTCACAGAGAAAGTGAGTGTTCGGACTATGAAGAGCTCACTTTGAGTGGTGGTGGGCTTTCGCATCGTGCAAATCGTCTGAGGTTCTCTTCATATCAAGCAATAGGAACGTTTTGCTTAACCTGGTCATGAACAAGAAGAAAACCATTTTGATCACGTCTGTCTGTTTGTTTCGATGGTTTGTCAATGGTGGCATTTGAATGAGGTCTTCATGCAGGCTCTGCATTATTGCAACCACAGCAGATGAATAGAAATTAATAAAGCATGAGGGATTTGTTCGAAAGCGCAGTTTTATTGTTGCTTAGTTCTTTTCTGGTTGGTGGCGGTGGTAGCTTTGACAA
Organism: Globisporangium okanoganense; assembly: GCA_023334035.1. Lineage (NCBI taxonomy): Eukaryota > Oomycota > Peronosporomycetes > Pythiales > Pythiaceae > Globisporangium > Globisporangium okanoganense. Next base: position 48,645 of record JAASFY010000013.1, on the reverse strand, counting down.
GAATGAGCTCGAGAGCTCATCCTTCCAGCACCACCTGCGAAAGCAGATCCTCAAAGCCCCGAAGAGCGTTGAAATCCAGCAGCTTAAGCGCGGTTCTGGCGAGCGAGAGGGCCCTGGAACTTGAGCTTCTCCTCCTTGGTCTGGAAGCGACCGTGTCCGAACTTGGACGACGTGTCGATAAACTTGAGCTTGATCTCTTCAAGCGCCGAGCGCTTCGAGTGCACCAGGAGCGACTTGCGGAGCGTGAGCGCGCGCTTCTTGACTCCGACGATGGCGCCCTTGAGCATGAGCCAGTCCTCGTTGATGACACCGTAGTGCGGGAAGCCACCAAGCGGGGTGATCGTCTTCTCGGTCAGGTCCTGCTCGGTCATGCACGACTTGGCGTCGCCCGCGGCACCGACGCGGTAAATCTTCTTGTTCACCTCGGTACGGTGGTGGTAACCGTGCTGACCAGCGCGCGCCACCGTGAAGCGAACGCGCGATGGGTGCCACGCACCGATACAGGCGACCTTGCGGAGACCACGGTGGGACTTACGCGGCAGACGCGACACACCCCAACGGGTGATCACACCCTCGTAACCGTGACCCTTGGTCACACCACAGATGTCGATCATCTCGTCCTTGGCGAAGACCGCAGCGACTGGCACCTGCTTCTCGAAGAGGCTCTTGGCGAAGTCGACCTTGTCGGTGACCGAGCCGCCGTTCACCTGGATCTCGAGAAGGTGCGCCTTCTTCTGGCGGAGGTTCACCTTGCGGATCTGCGTGTGCGCGAGCACGCGGACGACCTGGCAGTACTTCTTGATACGGTTGATCTCGTTCTCGATGTCGGCCGGGTTGGTCTGGTACTTCTTCGCGTACTTGGTGAACGCCTTTCGCTTGGCGTGGTACCAGTTCTTGTAGAAGCGACGCTTGACCTCCTCGCTCAAGTGCTCGGCCCAGACGGTGGTGAGCGAGCGCAGGCCGCGAGGGGTCTCGACGTAGCCGACGACGCCGACGACCACCATCGGTGGGGTCTCGACGATCGTCACGGCCTCGACGACTTCCTTCTTGTGCACCTTAGAGCCAGGTCGGTCCACCTCGCGAACGATGTGGGTCATGCCCGCCTTGTAGCCCATGAAGGCCGTGAGGTGCGGCGCCTTGGAGGCGTCATCACGAGGGAACTTGCGAACGCGGCCGCGGTGGTGCTTGGTGCGCTTCTTCGGCAAGAAACCGATGTGGCCGTGACGTGGGGCCTCGAACTTGCGGTGACCCATGGTGAAAGAACTTGTGCGAGAGCTACTGCAAAACTCAAACTAACAGTATCATAGGCGGCAGCGTGCGGCGCTCGCCATTTCCAAAGCGCACACACGCCATTCCCCCCAAACGCCTGCTCACCAGCCAATCATCCTCTGAATCGCACCTAAGTGGGTAAAATCCGAATAAAACCTGCGGTTATCCGGACGTACTTTAGAAGATGTTTACGGTAAATATTCGGAGAGCGCATCAATTGGAGCTCTTCGTGAAAAAGCTCTACCAAGAGAGAGATGGATCCGCTTGACGCCATCCTGGCGTCCATGGCCAAGGCCACGGGCAACACACCTTCAAGTGCATCTACACCACCTGCTTTTACTGCATCTACCATCATTAACAAGAAAAAAGCGGCGGCGCCTGTGAGGACCAAAAAGCGCCAACGCGACAACTCGGATGACGAAGATGGCGACACGCTGACGTTCCCCAGTGCCGCAACCGACGACACTGCCATCTGGAACGCCGGCGTAATGCAGAAACTCTCGGAGGCGGTCCTGCAGAAGACGCACAAAACCGCGAAGCAGTACTCGGTGGCGCCGCCCATGGAGATCTCGCGCCAGCAGACAGTGCGCACGCTCTGCAGCAAGATCAAGCGCGCGAGCGAGGACATGGGGATCGACAAGCTGCCCAACTCGACGTACGAGACCTGGCAGTTCACATCCAAGCTCACCGTCGCAGAGGTACTGTTCACTTACCTATTGCAAATGCTATGGCTTCTTATAATGAGGCTAATCGAATATTAATGGTGTGCTCGTAAATGATCAGAACGACCCGCTGATCCCGCATGCTGGAAGCGACTACAGCGGCCTGCTGGAAGAGCTGATCAAAGCTGGTGCGCCAAAGTCTGCCGCTATGAGGAAGTGCAAAGACCTGACGAAGGAGTCCGAGCGCTTGCTGCGCAAGTTCGTGCAGCAGGACTTCAGCGTCGGCAAGAAGCACGTCAAGGTCAGCGCTGGCGAGGAGATGTACCAACTCACGTACGGGAATTCGTCAGTGAAGCTAAGCAAGGCGCACTACAAGAAGCTCCAGGATCTCTACGAGCGCCACCAGAACGTGTCTGTGGCGTCTCGACCGCAGGACAAGCGCGCTTTCGAGAACGCGCTGTTCAGCCTGCTGTTGCGTTACGACTCGCTCGATGGCGGCGGCTTCCAGGCGGCGCTGAACGAAGAGTGCTTCGACGCGCTGCTCAAGCACTTTGACTGCAAGATGGAGTGCTTCGCGTCGCCGTTGAACTGCCGCTACGGCCGCTTTTGCAGCGCGTTTCTGGACACCGACCACCCGTTCGGTAGTGTTGGCAGCTTCTTTGAGTTCTCGCCACGCTCTGGCTGCTTTGAAGCGAACCCGCCGTTCATCCCGAAGCTCATCAAGCGAATGGCAGAGCACATGACGGCGCTTCTGGAAGCGGCAGACGGCCCGCTGGCGTTCGTCATCATCATCCCTGCGTGGAAAGACACGCCAGGATGGAAGCAGCTGAACGCGAGCCGCTACAACCAGAAGCACGTGCTGATCCCGCAGAAGGACCACGGCTACTGCGAAGGCAAGCAGCAGATCCGCAAGACGCGGTGGCGCATTGCGTCCTTCGACACGAGCGTCTTCTTCTGGCAGAACTCGAAAGCTGCAAACAAGTGGCAGATCACCGACCTGGCGGTTAAGGACCTGAAGACCGCGTTCCTGTCCAAGCAAGCCGAAGAGCGTGACACGCTTGGCCTGCGCAAAGGAGGGAAGCGCGTGAAATCTGCGAAGAATTGAGCACACATAGAGTACAATAGATGAATTCGTGGAGCCGAGGCTCTCCATATAGACGTACCAGTGCATTAACGCTATGCTTGAAAAACGAATCTCCCAGTCAGACAAAAATCAAACATGCATTCTGTACCTGCCTACTTGGCCGTACGCTCGACTTCCTCTTCTTCTGCCATGATATTTCCAATGAAATCCAGCGACTCCTGCTTGGTCATGGGGTACACGTTGCTGATCTTGTTCTGGTAGCCTATTCCGTAAAACTTGTCCGCAACGCTCACCAGTTCCGGTCGGAAAGTCGACGTGATAAACTGCAACAGAGCACACCAAGGTTAGTACAACTAAAAAGTAGAATGCATATCACCGAACCAGAAGATGGAGTGAATATACCTGAGCTGGGTTCTCTCCAGAGTGAGCTTGACGGTGAATCAAGGCTGCCACAGCAGCACGATGCGTGGAGTCCAACGCTTGATCGATTTCGTCAAACAAGTAAAACGGAGCTGGATCACATCGCTGGATCGCGAAGATAAACGCCAGCGCCACGAGGGCTTTCTGACCGCCAGAGAGTTGCTGCATCAAGTACGAGTCGCCTTCGCCGCGGAAACTGACCTTGATCTGCACGCCCGAGAAGGTGTCGACATTCGATTCTTGACCGTTGCTGATGAGTTCTGGCTGATCAGCTTTGTTGGAGTCCGCTCTCAGGATCAGCATCTTGCCTTCGCCGGTTGGAACCAGCTCCCGAAACACTTCCGAAAAGTGGTGCGAGACACCCTTGAACGTCCGCAGGATTGCCTCGTCTTTTCGCTTGTCGAGAACATCGATCAAGTCTTGAATGGATTCATAGCCTTCATCGAGTTCTCTCTTCCGGTCAAGCAGGGTCGCTCGCTGTTCATTGAAGCTGACGTACTGGTCCAGAGCTTTCTTGTTCACGTGGCTGAAGTTCTTCAGCTTCTCATTCCGCTTGTTGAATTCCTTGATCACGTCTCGGAATGGCAAGTCCTTGAACTTCTCGAGCTCCGTGGTCGGAAGCGTCCCAAGCTCGCGAATGTCCCGCATCGCGTCTTCGCGCTTCTGAAGCAGTCGCCGCCGGAGGTTGAGGATCTTCTCAGTCCGACGAGATTCCTGCTGGAGCTGATCGTTCAGCGATGCATTCTCTGCGTGCAGCGATTCGATCGATGACTTCTCGGTCACCACTTCTTCCTGAAGCTTCGCAATCTTCTGTTCAATCTCCTTCAGCGACGCTGAGTTCTCGTTCACGATTCGAGACGCATTCTCCAAGTCAAGTTTCTTCGCTTTCAGGTTCTCATCTCGCTCACTGACGGCGAGCACCTCGATGCCTTCTTCGCCAAGCTGCCGAGTAATCTCGTTCTGCCGTCTAACCAGATTCTGGTCCAACACAGTCTCGATACCTTCCTTCTTGGAACGAAGCTCTTCCAGACGAGTCTTGTGTGCGCGCTCTTCATGTTGGAGCTTCGAGATCTTCGTCGACAGTGTATGCAAGACGTCCATCTCTTCATCACTAAGAGTATCGCGCATCGGAGTGCTAAGTTCCGACCGGAAAGATTTCACCTTGGACACCAGCTCCTGAACTTCTCGTTCCTGATTCTCAAAGCTCCGCTTCTTTTCTCTCAGGCTGGTCTTGTCGTTCTCGACTTGAACCTTCAGTCGCGAGATCTCTTCGTAAAGACGCTGGTAAACTGAAATCGCGTGGTGTTTCTCCGCTTCCTGCTTCTGGATCTCGCCGATAATGCTGGCAACAAGCTGATCCGCTTGCTGCGCCTCGAACTTGATCTTTTTCGCTTGATCTTTCACGCCGTCGAGGTCTCGCTGAGCACGTCTGACTTCCATCATCGCCTTGGTGCGAGAGCGTTGCGGATCCTTAAAACCACCATTGAGCGCACCACGGCGATGCACCATGTCACCATCCAGAGTCAGACAGTCCATATTGGTCTGTTCCGCATACTGAACGCACGTGTCCAAGTCGCGACACAGCAGCTTTTTGCCGAACGCTGTCAGCACACCCTTCCGAACTTCCAAAGGGAAACGAAGTTTGTCGATCAGAGGCACCACGTCGTCGTTCTTCGGGTACTCGATGTTGTCCTTGATCTTGAGGCGGTTCAGCGGCAAGAACGTGATTCGGCCCATGTTGTTCTTCTCCAGTTCGCGCATGATTCGTGCAGCAGTGTCGTCGGTGTCCACAACAACATGGAAAAGTGAGCCTCCAGCAGCTTCGTCTGCGGCAGTGCAGAAGCGCTCATCGATCGGCTCGACAAGCTCAATGAGTGGACCATAGATGCCAGAGAAACGACCTCTCTCGCTCATCTCGCGCACGGCTTGTAGACCGCGTCGCACGTCATACGCCATTGTGCTGTGGAGCACATTCTCGCCGCGATTCAGTTGCTCCGTCAGCTTCCTCACGTCGTACGCCATCTGGTTCTCCAGACGCCATTTCTCTTTTCGCTCTTCAGAGAGCGCATTGCGCTTCTCCTTCAGCTGCAGTAACTGGGAGCCGAACGCGTCCACGACCTGGCGATGGTCCATTAACTCGTCGCTCTGGCGCTGAATTTGCCTCTCTCCATCATCGATTGCGCGGGATAGCGAGTCCATTGTCTGCTTCAACGAAGACGCGTCGCCTTGCTTCCGAAGAATCACGCTGTCGATTTCAGTGACTTCGCGCTGCAGGTAAGCGTCTCGTTCGTTCTGCGTCTTGAATTGGCTCTTGCGACTCTGCTTCGCGATCAGTTCATCGGATTGCCGCATGCAGTCATGCAGTGCTCGTGACACTTGCTCGTACTCTTCTTCAGCCTTGTTGTACCCAGGGAGGACCTCTTCGTCGAGTTCTCGCTTCTTCGTCTCAATATCACGCTTCACCACCTTGATCTCCCTCGTGAGGACTCCTCGCTTCACAGCATCAGCTCGCACCTTCTCTTCGATCTCGTTCACCTCCAACTCGAGCTGATAGCGAGATTCCATGAGCCCCGTTCGCTCACTCTCAACAGCCGCCTTCTCTTCAAGTAGCAACGCAAAGTCTTCATCCTTCGTGCTCTTGTTCGATTCAATCCGCGAGATCTCTCTGTGAATGCGGATCTGCTTCTCGTGAAGCTCCGTCGATTTCGCCGTCTCCTCCAGTCGCTTGCGTTCGATGGCTTCAAGATCCGCACGAACGCTCTGCAGCTCCTTCTCGTGCATGGTGTACTCGAGTGCTCGCTGCTCGCGATCCAGTTGCTGGTACTCGCGGAGTTCCTCTTTCTCTTCTTCGAGCTCCCCGAGTCGCTCTTCGATGTACTGGATCACCTCTTGGATCTTGTCCCGTCGACTCTGAGTCTCGTGCACGATCTTGAGTGACTCCAAGCGCCGTTCTTCGTAGACTTTCGTGCCGGCGACTTCCTTCAGCAGCTCGAGACGCTCCTTCTCCTTCATGACCGCGAGTGCGTTGACCTTGCCTTGCTGCACGATGTAGTACGGGTTCGAGCGGGAGAAGCCGGCACTCTCGAGCAAGTGGATGACGTCGCTCTTGGTGATGTGCTTGCGGTTGAGAAAGAACTCGTCCTTCTTGACGCCGATCGTGCGGCGCAGCACCACTTCGTCCGTGTCCACCGGCAGCCGTCCGTCCTGGTTGTCAAACACGATCTCCACGTACGCCGACATGACGTGCTTCCCGGAGCCTTCGTGCAGCAGCGCCTGGCGCTCCTCGGGCCGCAGGTTGGCGAAGCGCGACGTCAGCAGGCCGAAGCGGATCGCATCGAAGAAGTTGGACTTGCCCGTGCCGTTGCGGCCGATAACCACGTTGTGCTCCTTGCTGAAGGGTTCGGTCGCCACCTGGTCCTTGTAACTGCGGAAGCCGCACACGACCACCTGCTTGATGTGCATTCTCCCTCTGGCCGCTGCTTGCTTGTCTTCACGCAGCTCAGTGGCAGTGTGGCGCGCTCGCTCGTCCGCACTTGCTTTGTTGCTCTTTCGCGCGCGCAAAGGAAACAAAGTTGCCGTTCAAAACCCTCGCAAACTCGCTACTGGTTGCCGGAGACATCTCAGGCAACCACTAACGAGTTTGCGAGGGCTCGCGGCTCTTGTAAAAGAAGCGGCTCTTGTATTATAAAAGAACAAAAGAAAAACCTGTCTAAGTAACATATTTCCATCTTTTAGCCAATGAAATGTCACTTTAAATGCGGACATTTTCGACATCTGCTGTTTGAACCTGGAGCTGGAGCTGGAATGTTGGTTCGATAGCGCCAGAAAACAAACCCTCCGATGGACCTTACCGCCATTGCAGACCTCTCATAAGCTGATATGCGTGGGACCCGTTATATATCTTGTACACACCAGATGAGAAATAAAGACGTTCATATTATTGTTTACTGGCTTCTCTCTGTATGCATTAGAGAGGCTTTGGAGGCGCGATGATCCGTCCGGAGCCGAACTGGTTATTCGGGAACACGCCGTCGAGCGTCGTGCCGCACGAGTAGCCGGATTTGGCGAGTGGGGTCGTCACGGCGGTGGACCGAAGGTACTGCTTCACCTGGTCGAACGTGGCAGTCGGGTTCGCGCTCAGGTACAGCGCGATGGCACCAGTCACGTGCGGCGCCGCCATGCTCGTACCAGACTTGGTGCAGTAGTCCGCGTCTCCAGTGTAGCACGCCGAGCGGATTGAAGCGCCTGGGGCGCTCACGTCGGGCTTCACACAGCCGTTCACGCTCGGTCCTTTGCTGCTGAAGCTCGCGAGCGCGTCGATCGAGTCCGTAGCGCCGACGGCGATGACGCCTGGGAGGTCGCCAGGGGAGATCACGGTCCCACAGGACGGACCGGTGTTCCCTGCGGCAAACACGGGGATGATGTCGGCTGCCTTCCAGGCGTCGATCATGGCGCTGTAGGTCTTATCGCCCTGGCCGCCGCCCCAGCTGTTGTTGACCACGCGAGGGGACTTGGAGCAGTCCTGCACCTTCCCGTCCGGTGTCGTGGGGCACAACATGAACTGAAAGCACGCAAGCAGGTCCGACGTGTAGCAGCCCGTCGCTCGGCAGCCCTTGCACGCGATCCACTGCGCTCCGGGGGCGACGCCGATGCCATTCGCGCCGGCGATCGTGCCCATGACGTGCGTACCGTGGCCCACGCAGTCGTACGGCTTGGCAGATTTCGTTTCAGGGTCATACCAGCCGAAGGACGACCGGAAGTTGTTGGAGAGCGCCTGGTGAGTCGCTCGGACGCCAGTGTCGATGGTACCGACGATGATGTTGGCGCCAGTGTTGCCTCTCGCCCAGGTTGATGTCGCGTTGATCTTGCTCACGCCCCAGGAGATGGAGGTCGTGGGTGTCGGGGTCGGAGCAGAGGTTGGCGTTGGGGTCGGAGCGGGAGTTGGAGCTGGGGTCGGGGCCAGAGTCGGAGCTGGGGCTGGAGGCAGAGTCGGAGCCGGAGCATGGGTCTTCTTGCCTCCTGCGCGGGCTGCTGTTATTGACGATAGAGCATCTCCAGTCTCGAACACGGGCGCCACGATCGCGTGCACGCGCTCGAGCGACACGTCGGCGACCGACGGCAGCGCCTTGAGCTTCTCCAACAGCTTGGAGCTCGCGCCGCGCACGAAGACCTGGTTCGTGACCCAGAAGGACTCGGAGTCCACGAATGCGTTCTTCTCGGCCTTGCTCAGCAGGCCCAGGACCTCACTTTGGCTCTTCATGGCGTGCGACTGGAGGGAGCCCTTGAGCTTCACGAGCTTCTGCTCCCGCGAGGCGAACTTTTCCTTCTGGAGGGCGTTTAGGGGTGAACTTGTGCCGTCGCGCAGTGTCACGATGACGTTGAAAGTGCCTGAGTCGGCGGTGGCAGACGCGGTCGATGCGGCGCCAGCCAACACGGCCATGGAGATGAGCACAGACAGCACTGGGGCCATGTTTGGCGCTAGTGGCTTGGGTTGGTTGGTGGTCGTTGACTGTTCACTTGGCTGCAATTATTCGAATGAGACTCAGAAGCAACCAAATCTCTGGGCTTCCAAGCTCCGGACTCGGTTGTTGGCACACGACTTGGAGGTGGCCCTGGACTCCAACCCTTGAGCGCTGGGCTGAGATAACCAGTAGTGCCACCTGTCGGCCCATGTCTGGAGGACGAGAATCGCATTTGGCAGAAATCTGAGCTCAGCTGACAGAATCTCAAGTAGGAACGCAGCTGAGCTCACGCATGAACAGCACTCAACCGTTGAAGCTCAACCAAAGTTACTCTGCGCGAGGAAGCTCTCTCTGGCTTGGAGCCAATAGATTTTGAGTTTTTATAGTATGCATTCACTTGGACAAAGTATGCTGATGAAAATACAAAAAATACATTTGTAATATATTTTGTCACGTTTTCTAGAAGAAGAAAAGCCAAAAAGCAAGAAAAAGCGACACCTGTGGGATGGCGTCGCAAGCGCTGTCGTCCGCGGGTGCGCTGTCGCTCCACCTGGAGCACTATGCGCGGCTGCTGGACGAAGGCACGACCGAGGCGCTCGACGAGGCTGTAGACGTCGCGCGCACGTGCATCGCGCTCCACAGCCGGCGCCCCGAGGGCTACGAGCTGTTGGGCAAGGCGCTCTGTCTGCAAGGAAAGCACCGCGATGCCGTCTCGTGGTACAAGAAAGGTGTGTGTATCTATATATTCACTGTGTTGCTGTCATGTGTCGTCGACTGACTGGCTCATTGGGCGCACTTGATGTGGCGCTGTGTGTGAACAGGCTTGGCGGTGGATCCCACGAACGAGGAGCTCCACTCTGGCCTGCGCAGCGCTCGCCTCGCCGTGGTGGACGATCTCCTGGACACTGAAGAGGAAGACGACGTCCTCACTACGATCCCTGGTGGTCATGCTAGTACGTTCACGAGGCGAGCGAGCGAGAGCACAGAAGAAGGATCGAGCGTGTGGTTCTCGGTCTTTGAAGGCAAGCGCGAAGAGCAGCCAGCGACGACGACGACAACGACGGCCGCCATGCTCTCTACGAACCAAACGGGCGACCGCGCGCTCGTGTTTGGAGAGAAGGTTGGACGGATCCTGGAACATCTGGACGTGAGCAAGCTGGCGCGCCTCGCGACGCTCTACGTGCTCACGGAGCTGCTCAACCTCAAGCGCGTGGTGCTGGGGCTCCTGCTGCTGCTGCTGGGCGTCTTTGGCCAGGCGCTAATGCATCGCCACAAGTTCATGGTCGCGTCCATCGTCTTTCTATGTCTGTACCGGTCGAAAGTGCGGCTGATCGTCTGGCGCCAGGTCAACGCCTGGGCGCACACGTCGACCGACAAGCTCAGCGCGTTCACGTGGGCGCCGCGCGTCGTGTGCTTCGTGCCGATCGCCATGAAAGTGTTCGGACAACTCAAGTTTATCGTGTTCCTGCAGCGTGACCTCACGCTCGCGCTCGCCGTGTTCCTCGTCACGGCAGCGCTCGTGCTTTGCTCTCTTCAGGACGGCGCGAGCGACAACATGAAGCTCTGGGGCGAGGGCAAGCGCCTCAAGTTCGTCGCCTACGCCGTCACGATCGCGTACTGGGGTATGTGGCGTGGCGAGCTCACAGATATTCTGCGCCTGTTGCCGCCTGCGCTGATCGACGCCGGTGGCATCGTGTTGGGCTCCGTGACGTCGGACGAGATCCAGCAGGTGTGCCGCAAGGCGTGGACGAAGCTGTACGCGGAAGTGGCGGACGACATCCAGCAGGACGTGGAGCTGGACGCGTGGTTCGTGCTGGGCCTGGGCAACTGGGTCGTCGACTACTGGCAGCAGCCGAGCAACTTCTCGCTCGAGATGCTCTCGAAGATGCTCTCCGAGTGCTTCAGCGCCTTCGAGAGCAAGGCCGTGCACGTCTTCCGGCCGGAGCTTGCCCACCTCAAGAGCCAGATGGCGCATATGAGCGAGAGCAGCGAGATGGCCGTGCTCACGGCGTACCTGAAGAAGAGTCTGAACGAGATCCCGCCACCGAGACAAGTCGGGTTGCTAGGTGCGTGATCTTTGTGTGAAGGCTTGGCTTTCTTGTGTATAGCTAGCTGTATAGTTGCTAATTGTGGCTCTCTTGTGTATATCTATCTCGTAGGCCTCTTCGCCAAGCGCTGTCCGTCGTTCGTGGTGCTGGCGCTCCTGTTCACGTTTTACGGGTCGCTGTCGCTGCCGCTCGTGCCCTTCCTCGTGTCAGAACTCCAGGACGCGCAGCTGCTCTACTCGTTGTACACAAGCGGCGAGGCCGAGTCGCTCGACGGACTCGAGCTCCTGCTGCTGGGCTCGCCGCTGCTGCGCGTGTGGGAGAACGTGCGCGCGGCCGTGTACTGTCTGGAAGGCAGCGTGACGCTCACGAAGGCCATGGCTACCGGTGCGCAGATCATGACTGCTGCGGCGCGACTCAGGTGTGTATACGCCTTGTATAGTTGTATAGTTGTGTATTTGCTTGTTTGCGTGTGGGAAAAACAAGCGCAACTTGTGCTTGTGCTGACAAGTTTGTTTGCGCACTTGTTTGTTTTGCTTTATTTTGTTAAATTGAATCACAGTCGTCTCGCAAGTTTTGCTGCGCGGTTGAAGGCGGGAGGCGTCGCAGCGAACGCGCACGAGCTGCCAGATCACATCTCGAGCGTCATGGCCGTGGCGCAGGACTCCAAGTACGTGGAAACACTGTTTTTTTATCCGAGTTCCTGGTGATCGAAACTAACGGGATTAGTGTTTTTGTTAATTTGCAACTTGCTCTTGAACAGTGCGATCATCGAGGGCATCAAGCACGTGTGCCAGAGCGCGCACTTCCAGGATCTGCAAACGTATGTGGTCAACTGGTGGCGCCGCGATCCACCTGCTCCGACCACCGCTGCAGCTACAGCAGATGCCAGTCCAGACGCAGCGCGAAGCGAGTGAAGCCCTTATCCTAGTTAAAATCTTTTTGCAGTTGATGTTTATTTATAAGAGAGCGATTTGATAAATCGTTTGATGTCATTGTTGTTGTTGTGCGCAAGTATGTGTTGATAAGCAAGCAACTTTGTGGTGAAAACAATAGACAAGCAAGCGCGCGCAAGTGTATGAAATAATATTGTGTCTATGAGCAAACTGCAATTTTATAAAAAGGAATGAAAATATAATAAACTACCTCACGAGAGTACTTGGAATGAAGAGCGCAGCGGTCGGGTGGTCTGGTGGTGGTGGAGGGTCTATAATGGGGTGGCTTGTTGATAAAAGTTGAAGAGATCAGGAATAATGGCTGGAAGGATCGACGCCATTCGCTGCTTATACGGTTCTCTATGGGGTGCTGCGGCTGCGAGTGAGAGGGTGGGTGGGTTGATAATTGAATACGCTCGTGCGTCTGTGCGCAGGTGGGTGGATATGGGTACGCCGCCATGCGCCACTCAGTTGAATCGTCGCTTCTGGTTGAAGCGCTTCATCTCGAGGATCGCGGACGCCAGCGGCTGCTCGTTGTAGGCCATGGACACACCCTTGATCCATGGGTGCTCGAGCGCCTGCGCGGCACTGAAGCGCTCGTGCGGCACGACGTTGAGCAAGTTGCGGATCAGGTCCTTCGCCTCCTCCGACACGTTCGTCCAGTACGGATGTGGGAAGTCCAGCACGCCCGAGCGGATCTTCTCGTACACCGACTCGAAGCTGTTTTCGTCCTCCATGAACGGCGGGAAGCCGCAGAGCCTGCAATGCACAACGACACGCCACCATCATCAGTCGCTGAGCACAAGACAATGCATTCGCATACGATAAACACAAACGTGACGTACATGATGTACACAACGACGCCGAGACTCCACAAATCCACTTTGTTGTCGTAGCCTTCGCCCTTCAGAACCTCAGGAGCTACGTACATACAGAAAAAAAGATCGAAGAACACACCCAATTTAGATCCAGTTCACGCACGGATCCACCCGAATATCGAACACGCACCAACGTAGTAGTCCGTGCCGCAGCTCGTGTACGCGCGGCCCCGCGACCGCGCGTCCTCGCCCTCTTCTTCGAGGATCTTGGCGATGCCGAAGTCGCTCAGCTTCACTTCGGCGCTGTCGTGGCTCGAGAGCAGAATGTTCTCCGGCTTGATGTCGCGGTGCAGAATGTTGCACGAGTGCAGGTAGTTGAGTGCGCTCAGCACGTTCGCGACGATCTCGGCGGCCTGGCGCTCCGAGTACACGCCGACCTGCACGATGCGCTCGAAGAGCTCGCCGCCAGTGACACTGTACACACACACAATAATAATGAAATGATTAATTGGTTATTGCGCTACATTCCACACACAACCTGTAGCAAGCGCACAAGTCGCACCGTTCCATGACTAGCAGCAGCTCCTTCTCGCTCTCGTACACCTCCTCGAGACTGATGATGTTGGCGTGCTTGACGCGCATGAGCACGGTGATCTCGTCACGCAGCGTCTTCTTCTTCACGCAGAGCATCTTGTTAATTACTTTGACGGCGAAGATCTGCTGCGTCTCCTTCCGCCGGCACAGGTACACCATCGAGAACGCGCCACTGTCGTTACGAATGCGAAGAATACACTTGTCAGTCAGTGACCATAATTCCAGTACGTGGATCGCTTTAGGCACACTCGTACCGTCCGATGACGTCGCCGACGTCGTAGAGCGAGTGGAACATGGCGACGCTGTGGACGTCCGTGAGGCCCTGCGTCACGAGATGGTCCTCCTCTTTCCGGAAGAACGCCGAGAGCGGGGGAGCTACAGCACACGTAACGACACACGAGATACACGCGCGAGCGTCAGTCACTCGTTCTTCACTTGCCTCTCTTTGTCCACACGCCCAGAAGGCGTGTAGTTAGTACCTTGGAATGCGGCCATCGTGTCTCTCTGTGTGTGTGCTGGTCCTGCTGATGAAGTGAGCAGGCGAGGGAGTGACGCGTCCGTCCGTTCGGTCGAGCGGTCAAATCGGGATGTGAGAAGCTATGCGCGAGTCGTTTGTGCTGTAGCTGGCGCACTTCAACAGAGAGAGAGAGACAGATCGGAGAGAGTGGGGCTAACGACACAGTCTGCTGCTGGTGCTTCTTCTGCTCTCGTGACGCGAACAACTGGACAATCGCAGCGAAATATGGTGGTGGTGGAGAGATAGCGGCGTACAGTAAGATAGGACGATCGTCAGTCGGTCGGTCGGTCAGTCAGGTCCGTCGTTCGTCGCGTGTGTCGCGAATGCTTCTCTTTCTCGCGAGCTGCTACTCCTGCTGCTTGCTCAATTGGTCGACCGGCTGCTCGCTCGGCTTGTTGATTTCTGTGGCCCACCCCAGCCTTTTGATGCTTCCGGCAACATTCGGGCGACATCAGGCAGAACAGACACCTGCGTTCTCTCAACTAGCAACCACGTATCAGATTTTTTCTACCAACTGTAAGAAAACATGATTCAAGCAAATTAATTCGGGGAAAAGCAGATATTCATTTTCAAATATCGCTAGTTTAAAAAAGACAGAGGATACAGACACAATCTCTTTCGTACTTTAACATAGATTGTGTCTTAGATTGTGGTGCGACTCTTATAACCACAATCTAAGACACAACCTGAAAGGCAAGCACATCATCAAAATCCACTGTATGTCCCACTTTCTTCATGCTTTCTCGACCGAGATTTTGGGCTCCGCAGGTTTCGATTTTAACGAGTAGGCGCCTAACCAATGACAAATCCTATTTCACCGCGCAAGGTCGGCCCCCTGCGTCGGCTCCCGCGGCTCTTTGTGTCTGCGTTCATCGTAGCTTGCGAAATAGAGTTTTTTTGGCGTCGAAGTTGATTGCCCTAACCTCTCCCAGACTGTCCCACTCTCAGCCAAAACAGTTTTCTATTGTGGTAGGTTTGTCTCCGCTTAAATACGTTTTAGATTGTGTCTGTATCCACTTTCTTAGAATTAGACCAGATAGGTGTTTGTCCTGTTATTTTAGCGCACATGTGCGCATTTCCAGAGCTATTTTTTGGAATTGCGCAACTTTAAAGCCTTGATTAAGGCTTAACTAAATAAATTAGGTCGAAATAATTAACTGTAAATTTAGCAATTGAGCCCAATGATGGTAACCCGGCTGTGCGCTGATTTTGATAACCCAGTCAAATTCACTCCAAATTCGTCAAAAGAAGGGGCAAATGGTCAGTTAACCAGTTTCAACATCTGGACAAATTTTGATCGACATCAGAGAAATAATATATTTTGCTTAATTATGGGACAAATTCTTCTCCAAGTCCAACACTAGGCAAATGTAGAAAAATCCCAGCTTTTGTATCGGAAAATATATTCAGCTCTAAAATAAAATAATTAAGTCAAATGGGGTCTTTGGCACTTTTGTATCCCGGGTTACCGCCATTGGGCTCAATTCCTCTCTCATATTAAAAATGGCATACATTTGAGCTCAAAAACAGGCTGTAATTAATAAAATTAGCTTGAAATGATTAAATTTTAGTAATTAGAGGTCTTTAGAATAACTGTAACGATTCAAATCCTCTCTTATTTTGCACACATTTGAGGTCAAAAACGGACTCAAGAAGGATAAATAATGCGCATATTTAGACTCAGACTTACTCAGCATGAACCAGGCGTACTTACCGGTAAGTACGAGTTTTATCAGATGAAGCTGACTCGTTCACTTCGACTGAACTCATAGTGTCCTTCGTGAGAAGGAGCGACGAGCTAACAGCGACAACAAGAGTCCGTGACAGCAGAAGGCGGTGGCGACGCCCTATTCTATCAGTCTGATGGTGCTGCCTCTTGCTGTGCTTTACACGTGGCTTTCCCACGCACCAACGCACATGCCACTCTTGTCATGCGTGATGCCTCTTCGCGCCCGCCGTCTTGCTCCTCGCCCATGGTGTTGCGTACGTACCGGAATGATCCACAAGATCACAACTGTTTGCTGTGTGTTACTGTTCCAAGCAGCTTGCGATGCCACGTTGCATTCTAGCGCCAGCACATCCGCCGCTGGTGCTTGCTCGAAAACTGAACTCGCTCACATTTGAAGTGGATCGTCTGCCAGCAAGCGCAAACAAAGTTGTCAAGCGCACGACCTGGGATATGTGCATCCACTGGCGCAAGTGGTGTGAGTAAGTGTTAGTGACCCAAACGAATATTTGTGCGCCTCCGCCTTGTTCCTTGCTGCTGCGCTTTTGCTTTATGTGCGTGTCCAACGAGGATTTCTTGTCAGTCTTTGCTCCAAGCAAGCAAATCAAAGTGGCTGCTCCTTCAGACGCAAGTGACACAAGTGCAGCACGCTCATCTGAAAAGAGCAAGGAACCTCTGCTACCGCACAGTCAGTCTGACGAATCTCAAGAATAGCAACATATGCGTGCTCGCTTGACCACCTTTAATACCTTAAGTCTTCTACTAGGAGGTCGTGAAGCGAGCACGCGTATGTTGCTATACTGGGAGCTCAAGAGCGCTTGATTTGGTGAGTTTCTTCATTAAGCAGATAGCTCTTTAACACACACGACGAAGCTCTCGAATGGCAAAAGATCACCGCCACTTTCGCCCACAGTTTCTACTTGAAGTGCGAGATCGTGATGATCACTGTGGACGCGAGGGCGCACGTCAAGATCACATAGAGCCACGCGACGTGCGCGAACGGGCTCGCGAACGGGTTCTGGTTGCCCTTCTGCTTGGTGAAATCGCTCTTGGCGCCATTGCCATTCGCCATCAGCACACGCGCGCGCTCGCTGTCGAGACGACGACGAAGGCAGAACACGAGACACGTGGGCACGATCCACTGGATGCCCAGGCCCGCGTATGCGCCAGTGAAGCCCACGAGCATCGATACGTCCTCCGTGAAGAACGCAACCACGAGCGGCGGGATGATCGCGACCAGCGCGTACATGTGGCGCGAGACGAACGCGAGGCAGCCACCATCGACAGCTTCGCGGTTGTTTGCAGCATGCGCTTCGGCTTCACCGTTTCCAGTCAAACTGTGCGCCAGCGTGCGCAGGTTCTCGCGCAGCGTGATCGTGATCACAGGAAAGTTCGCACTGCAGTTCAAGAGAGAGAGATGTGAAATAGTGTCAAACATTGTTGGAATCAAGAAGAGAATTAAATCTCTTAATTACTGCAAAGGTCACGACGAACCTGAGAGTGCAGACTGGGAAGAGGCTGAGGAAGTACGCGACTGCGCGGATCGGGTAGTCCTTGAAGTTAAGCGTGTACACGTCCTGTTGCAAGCAAGTTAACCCCCAAGGCGTTCACAGCATTAGTTCACAAACTAACTGTGAAAATGATCGAAACCAAGTTGAGAAATGAGGAGCTCACGTCGATCTCGTCAGGCTGGAAGCGGAAGGTCGCAGAGTAGCTCAGCACAAAGTACACGCAGAGCACCGCCTGCAATTTTGGCACACGATACCAGCATATGGGATCAGTCAACGCACAACCACCATTATTCATCCAGAGCCGTATTGATGCAACATTATAGCGTACCACAAAGGCACATGCCATGACGAAGCCCACTTTCGATTTGTTAGTGATTGGCGCGATGAAGCCAGGAATGCTGTATACACACATACCACACACACCAAGTTACAACTCTGTGACTGGCACACGCAGTAATACAATCCCATTCATCCATTTCGTACCTGTGGTGGCACATGAACGAGTAGATGCAGACGCCAAAGAACGTCGTGATGTTCTCGGGTCGCTCGTAGCTCAGCACGTCCTCGACCGTGCGGCCCTGACCGCGGGCGATGCCGACGAGCGCCAGCAGGATCATCAGGCCGAACGACACGTGGCGCACGACCGTCGTGATGAACTGTAGTGTGCGCGTCTTGCTCACGTGGCCGAACGCGAACGGGCCGAGCAGCAGTCCGAAGGCCACGACGAAGAGCTTGTAGAGCTGTGAGCTGTCCAGGTGCTCCGAGCACTGCCAGACAGTCACCCCTGCAGTTGGACGCGGACACACGATCTCGCGCATGGACTTTGGCACGGCTGTGTCGATTTTTTCAGCAGTGTGAGAATGTGATCGAAGCTCCTAATTAATAAATGGGAGAGTGGTGAAGATGACGTACCGACAGCATAGATGGCGAGGTCGCCGTAGAGATAGACGATCACGCACGCGTAGAACGCAATGTTACCGTTGCGACTGAAGAGCGTCTCGGCCATCTGCGCCAGCTCCATCTGCACACAACAAACAAATATGACCATGAGTTAAGAGCTCTTATTAGGAGCTCTTGATGAAGAGCTACAAGCAGGCACTCGTCAGATTTATTGGCTGAATGCATTACCTTCTTGGAGAGATCAAACTTGAAGAGCACGTCGGAGCCCTTCACGTGCAGGCGCTTCTCCAACCTGTCGTCCGCCTACAGTCGCAACAACAAAGCAAGAGTCACACAAAGACACAGAGAAGACATGGTAATGACGACCGGAGGAGCGCATCACAGCACGAGCGTTCAGCGAAACACATGCAAAATCACTCAAAGCAGCACGTAAAGTACTTGAGTGGGCACCATTAGCGGCATGAACTCGGTCTCCATGCGGTCATCGTCGTCCTCATTGCCCTCATCGACCTCGTCGCCGCCTTTCGCGCCAGTGGGAAGCGTTGGCTGGAGCTGGCGCGCGCGCTTCTTGAGCGCGTTCACGCCCGCGATGGCCTCGACCATGAACGTCGCAGTCACGTAGCTTGTGGCGGCGAGCACTGCGAGCACCATTGAGCCATAGATGAGGCCGACCTGCACGTGCATCCATACAAATCAACACAAGTCCGTAAGCACGTTGACTACCGATGGCGCTACGCAACGCTACAAACAAGCGCCGCACCTGCGCGAACGCGTGCGGGATCGTGAGCGCGCCGGCGCCGACGATGAGGTTGAAGATGAAGACGAAGCCCGTGAGCGGCGAGTAGCTGCCGAGGTCCGATCCCCCGCCCGCCATCTTTCTCTGTTGAGCTTCTTTGTCAGTTTAACACTCAACAGCATACCCCCTACCGTTGCACTCGACTAAGTACGAAATCAGGATCGCATGGAATGCGGAAACGACACACACATAACAATGGGCGGCATGAGTGTGCTTGCAGCACGCTTCCTGCTCACGAGCGGACACGCGGTGGCAACCTGCTTGGCGCTGCAGGCACTGCCGCTGGCTGGCGTTGAGGTGCGTATATCGAGATGTGCGCAGCTGAGTGTACAACCTGAAGAGCTCCGGTGTATGCGCTGACGTGATGGAGCTGCAGGGCGCGGTGGTGCTGGTGGCGCTCTCGTTCTTGCTCGCAGGTGTCAGTCTCGTCACGGGCGTCGACATCTTCTCGCCACCGGTAAGCCATCGCGTTCAGTGCCCTTGCTGCTGTGTTTGTTGTCCAACGTGTGCTGCTGATTGCCTGGCGTGCAGACGAACGCCGTGCACATCACGTGCCACTTTCTCGGCGGCGTCATGCTCTCGCGCGTCGTGCTGTACAACATGCCGAGCGCATATCTGTGGCACGTCGTGCTCGTGGCGCACTTGCCCACGTCCTGCTGCACGCTCGACGCCGCATGCCGCCTCTTCATCATGCGTGCGTCGCCGCATCGGTACTAACACATACACAGTCAGTATTTAAAAGCAGCCATTACCATTACAGAACGGACGAAGAGCTCAAGAGCTGCTGAGAAGATGTACGTGCATGTTGTGCTTGCTGTATATTTTTTAAGCGATAGAAGAGAAAGAAAGTGAAAGTGATGGCGAATATGGGTGGTTCACACACTACCTATTAATGCTCCCGCGTTCTGTTCGTCCCCAGGTCTTTATCCATCATCAGTCGGTCGGTCAGTCGCCCACCACTTACTTCTTGGCGGCGTTCACCTTCTTCATCAGGTTAAGCGCACTGCCGTTCTTGAACCACTGGATCTGCTCGTCGTTGAACGTGTGGTTCACCTTGATTTCGAATGGCGAGCCGCTCGCTGGCTCCACACGGAGCGTCAGCTGCTGGCCCGGCTGGAAGTCGGCCAGGCCCAGGATCGAGATCTTGTCGTTGCCCGAGATCAAGTCGTAGTCCGCCGGGTTCGCGAACGTCAGCGGGAGCATGCCCTGCTTCTTCAGGTTCGTCTCGTGAATACGCGCAAACGACTTCACAATCACCGCGCGGCCGCCCAGGTGGCGCGGCTCAAGCGCGGCGTGCTCGCGGGACGAGCCCTCGCCGTAGTTCTCGTCGCCGACGACCACCCAGCTCACGCCCTGCGCCTTGTACTGGCGCGCGACGGCCGGCACCTTGTCGAACACGCCCGTGAACTGGTTCTTCACGCTGTTCGTCTCGCCGGTCTCCGAGTTCTCGGCGCCGATGAGCAGGTTGTTCGAGATGTTGTCCAAGTGACCGCGGTACTTCAACCACGGGCCGGCCATCGAGATGTGGTCGGTCGTGCACTTGCCCTTGGCCTTGATCAGCACTGGGAGCGCCTCGAAGTCCTTGCCGTGCCACTCGTCGAATGGCGTGAGGAGCGCGAGACGGTCGCTGTCGACGTCGACGTTCACCTTCAAGCCCGTGCCGTCTGGTGGCGGCGCCTGGAAGGTCTCCTCGCCGGCGTCAAAGCCGCTTGGAGGGAGCTCCTTGCCGAACGGCGCCTCGAACTTGAACGAACCGCCATCTGGGGTCGGGATCGAGTCAGTCGCTGGGTTGAACGTGGTCGTGCCGGCAATCGAGCAGACCGTCACCATCTCTGGCGACGTCACGAAGGCGTGCGTGGCTGGGTTGCCGTCGTTACGCTTGGCGAAGTTACGGTTGTACGACGTGAAGATCGAGTTCTTCACGCCCATCTGCAGGTCCTCACGGTTCCACTGGCCAATGCACGGGCCGCACGCGTTCGCGAGCGCAGTGCCACCAGCCTGGATGAACGTGTCGAGGATGCCGTCACGAGCAATCGTGGCGCGCACCTGCTCCGAGCCTGGCGTCACGTAGTATGGCACCTTGAACTTAAGGCCCGCGGCCTCGGCCTGCTTGACCAGCTCGGCGCAACGCGACATGTCTTCGTAACTCGAGTTCGTGCACGAGCCGATGAGACCCGCGCTGAGCTCCGTTGGCCAGCCGTTCTTCTCGCTCGACGCCTTGAGCTGCTCGCCGGCCTCGTTCGCGAGGTCCGGGGTGAACGGTCCGTTCACGAGCGGCTTGAGCGTGTCCAGGTTGATCTCGATGATCTGGTCGTACTGCGCACCTTCGTCGGCGCGGAGGTTCGCCTTGAACGACTCCGCGGCCGAGGCAATGCCAGAGCGCGTGGTCGCTTTCAGGTAGTCGGCCATGCGGTCCGTGTATGGGAACGTGGAGCACGTGGCGCCGATTTCAGCACCCATGTTACAGATCGTGCCCATGCCCGTGCACGAGATCGACTCGACGCCAGGGCCAAAGTACTCGACGATGGCACCGGTGCCGCCCTTGACGGTCAAGATGTCAGCGACCTTGAGGATCACGTCCTTTGGCGAGGTCCAGCCCGAGAGCTTGCCCGTGAGCTTCACACCGATGACCTTAGGGGCCTTGAGCTCCCAGGCCATGCCGGCCATGACGTCGACGGCGTCAGCACCGCCCACACCGATGGCGCACATACCGAGACCGCCGGCGTTTGGAGTGTGCGAGTCCGTTCCGATCATGAGACCACCTGGGAACGCGTAGTTCTCGAGGACGATCTGGTGGATGATACCGCTGCCTGGCTTCCAGAAGCCCATGCCGAACTTGGCGCCAGCCGACGAGAGGAAGTCGTAGACCTCCTTGTTCACGATGTTGGCGTTGTTCAAGTCCGTGGTCGAACCCTTCTCCGCCGTGATCAAGTGGTCACAGTGGATCGTGGTCGGCACCGCGGTCTTTGGCAGACCCGACGAGATGAACTGCAGCACGGCCATCTGCGCAGTGGCGTCCTGCATGGCGACGCGGTCAGGGCGGAGCTTCAGGTAGGTCTCGCCGCGGACAGCGACCTGGTCGGCGTTGTCCAAGTGGCCGTAGATGATCTTCTCAGCGAGCGTCATCGGCTTGTTGTTCCACGTCTTGCGCACGTGGTGCAGGTTCTTCTCCATCTTCTCGTAGGTCTGGTCGATGGTCGGGCTACCCTTAGGGTCCAGCACGGAGAGAGGCACCGGCACACCGCAGCTCGAGGACATCGAGGCCTGGGGGAAAAAAGCAAGCATTCAAAGAAAACGTGCAGTCGTCAGCGTCTTTCTCACAAACTCACCAGGAGCTACAGAGGGCGACAGAAAAGAGAGGCACGGACCTTGGCGGCGGTGGTGCGGAGGTGCTGGCGCGCAACAGCGCGGGTGCTCGTGGACACGGCGTACATCCTGCTCTACTTCCTTCTCGGCGTCACGTGCGAATGCTCGGCGGTTGGAGGGAGATCCCAAAATGACCACTCGTTTGGCTCGAAACCACCCCCGCAACGCAAGAGGGAAGTAATATATTTATATGACAGCATGTCGCCCCTCCTCACGTCCGATTTTTCCATACGCTAAATCAGGTTATGTAAACTACAGCAGGTCGTCCCTCCTGACGTCGGATTTCAACGTGGAGCTCTCTTTTCGCCCAAACAACAGCTGGCATTTGTGAGGTGGAGACCAGCCGGAAGAGGGGGAGAGCTTCAAGTGAAAGGTATACCATAAACAAAAAACAGTGCTTCAGACTGCACTCAAAGCTTATCTCTGAAATAACCGACAGCATGCATCCGAGGACGCCGCCATTACATGGGCTTGCACAGCTGCTGTGGATTCCAGTGGTCTGGCCGACCGCCTCCTGGGCGGCACGCGCCTCCATCGAATGAGCGCGCTCTGCTCACACTATTTCAGCAGCAGCTTTCTGGTGGTCTTGTTGGCTCCATTTCAAAACCGTTTGAAAGATCCGCGCAAGTGCTTCCAGGTTCCGCTTTCAGGTCCCAAGCTGTGGGAATCTCACCGACATGCCCTGCCTGCCACTCCTCATCGAGAGAGCCTATTTGAAGGCTGAAGCATCTTCTTTTTTCGTAATAAGTTATGGATGGTTGAAAATAGCAGGACGGAGGGGACGGGGTGAATCCCGGTGGTCTGTCAGTTAAATTGCTCAAATCCCTCTCGACCAATGAACGTGCGAATAAATTGCGCTCAGTGGTGACACGGAGTCATCACTGAGCGCAACTTATTCGCACGTTCATTGGTCGAGAGGGATTTGAGGGTCATCAAACACAGACTTTCGAATTATAATTTTGTTTATGTATGCTAAATTCAAATTATGTACAATATACGAAACCGGTACCGGGTAACATAATGAATACTGGCTCGTTCTGGAGCGCCATGCCAAAACGGCATGACGCAATGGCAATGGGATCTGCGTCGCGTGAACCACTTGGCGCGCGTGGACGCGTACTATGGCGGCCACGCGCGCGTGAAGCACGAGTCGCTGCAGGTGCCACAGCAAGCGTACTTCAAGCCCCAGCCTCCAGCAGTAGTCGCCGTCGATGACCAGCGCCAGAGCAAGGCGCAGCAGCGAGCCAGCCGCAAGCGTAAGCGCGAGCAGGTGCGGCACGAGGAGCTCATCGCTGCTGGCAAGTTTGTTCCAGTGAATGAAGCGCTGCAACGTGCGCTTGCAGATGTGCATAGAGAGCTGTTGTGCGATGAAGCAGGTATTGCTGCCTTGCAGCCTGTGCTTGCAAGCTGCAGCGACTCCAATGGCATCCCAGCTCAGCACGAGTCTCATCAGCTCTCCGTGGGCTCGCTGCATTCGAATGCGACAGACGAAGTGCAGATCGCTCACGCGAAAGATGGTGAGGGCGTTCTGCTGCCAGCGCAATCCAGCTTCATACTCGGCGACGTGCGGAAGCTGCGCAGTGGTGGCGTCACACCAGCCGCGCTCGGCCAGTTCCAGCTCATCGTGATGGACCCGCCCTGGGAGAACAAGAGCGTCGCGCGCAGCAACAAGTACGCGACCTTCCACCACACGGAACTGCTCAAGATCGACGTCCCGGCGCTGGCAGACCCGGACGAGTGTGTGCTGGGCATATGGGTGACGAACCGGCCGCAGTACACAGCGTTCATCTTAGAGACGCTGCTGCCGCAGTGGGGCTTCACACTGCACGACACCTGGTTCTGGCTCAAGGTCTGCGCGGATGGCGACCTGGTGACGCCAATCGAGTCGTCCCACCGCCTGCCGTTCGAGAAGATGATCGTCGCGTATCGCTGTGCAGATCCAGAACAGCGACGTGCGCTGGAGAAGCGTCTGGGCGAGGACCCAAAGCTGCTGCTGAGTATCCCACTGCGGCATTCGTGGAAGCCGCCGCCTGAGTGTTTTTTTTACGAGTCGATGGTCACAAAGGACGCTCGGAAACTGGAGCTCTTTGCGCGTGAACTACGGCCGCGATGGACGTCCGTGGGCAACGAGGTGCGTGGGTGCGGCTGCTAAATCTTGAGCCTCTGTTTGAATGCCTTGAACCAGTTCGGAGACGTTAACCCCTCAAATGCGGTTCAGCTGACTCTTTTGGGTGAACTTGCCTGCAGGTCCTCAAGTTCCAGGCAGCGTCGCTTTTTGACTTTGTGGGAGCGAATGCGCAAGAGCTGTGAGTTGCTGCGACGTGACTGCGCTGAGTGGAGTGCGGTGTGAGTGAGGATGGCTTTTTGGGCGAGCTGAGTCCAGCGTGTTTCTTATACTACCAGCAGCAATTTCCTAAACTTGCGACGGTCGTGCAATTAGTTTCAAAGCACGAGTTTGTGCTCTCGCTCATCCGCGGCGCAGGGTGGCAGCTTCATGTCGATGAGCCCGCCATCGACCCAGCGGCTGGTTCTTGTTGTGTGTCCTAGAGCGTGCGCTGCCTTTCTGTGAAAAAAAGTTATCGGTACCACTATTATTTGGTACACTGTACTCTAAATAGAGGCACATCATGTTCTGTTTATACACTCAACTACCCTAAACCACGGGTCTATAAAATCACAGAAAGAAAGCAAAGCGCTGTATTTTCAAATATCAACATCTTTCGAATAGACTACACAACAATTTTGAGCGCAGTATTTCTGATCGTGTGCATAAACAAAGCTATTTAATGTACTCATTATAGTAGTACATTGTACCACCTTTTGCAGGTACAGTGCAACATACAATCACTCTCGAAGTGGTACAGCCGCGAGAAGCAGACAGGCACGACGATATCGAGAGAAACCGCAGGCTGCTGTGCCGCTCTGCTCAACGACATCGACTGCGACTGACTCGCTCGCAGCGCCCACGGCTCGCACCTCACCCGCATTAACTCTGAAGAACACCTGGCTGACTTGAATGGCATTCGCGCCGCCTCTGTCCCCAACAACATGTCCGAATCCAGCACCAAGCGCGCGGATCGCTCCTTGAGGGCAAAGCCAAAGAAGAAGAGCCCATCGGCGGCAGCGAATGCGCGTACCACCTCCGACCAGAGAGGAGGAGGCAACAGCCGCGCAAGAAACGACCACGTGTCCCCTTTCTCTGAAGACTCGGACGACGAGTACGATCGCAGCAAAGTCGAGTTCACGAGCGAGACCGGGGCTGCAGAACGTGGTGACTACTATGGCGACCTGCTGGATGCAGCAACTGGCACGCGAGTCAAGTTCCTCTGGAAGGACATCAAAGACGAAGACGAAGATGATGGAAATGCTGACCGACGCCGCAGCAAGAGTGCGCAGAGCAAGAGCGCCCGCATGCGAAAGCCCAAGTCGCCGCCAGCGCCACGCAGCATCCAGAAGCGAGCTGAGGTCGAATCCACGCCTGCTTCGCTGCCAGCACCAGTAGCAGCATTTGCTCACTCAGGCGACTCGCACAGCGATCTTTTGCAGCGGATCCTCAAGTGGGAAGAAAAGCTGAAGGCCTCCAGCCTTTATGACGCACTGACTCCGGTTCGCATGTGAGTTTAGCAACAATCTCTGTATTATTCGCATACGTTACCTGCAATGTGTTGACTGCGCGGCTTTGTTTTCAATGCACCAGCAACCATGGAGCTGGCTCGGAGTCGCTCTCCATGACATTCCGCAGAGCCTGCGCGGAAATCATCAAGAAGTACCCGCAGAGCGCCAGCAAGATGGTGCGTCCATGGGCATTTAGATCTTGTGGTAGTGGTCATGGCTAAACTATCGTTGCTGTCTATGATATGCCAGTCGATCGACAAGCGCCTGTGGGCGAGCTGGTACAAGGAGATCGACGCCATTCAGTCGTCACTCCGCTCCGGAGCGAGCAGTTCCAACCCTCGCAACGCCACAGGGCGAGCTCCATCGCCTGGCAAAAGCAAGGGCAGCAGCTCAGACCACGAGACAGCAGCCACACGCAAGAAACTACAGACTCTGCTGACGTCATGCAATGATTTCTACGCGCTCTTGGTGCGCGACCTTCAGCAATTACATCAGCGTCAGCAGCAACATACCTCCGCACAAGACCAGCAGCTTAAACAGGCCCAGGCGATCCGTTTCTCGCTGCACATGAGCCTCGTTGCGCTCGGAGACACGGCGCGGTACGCACAGAAAGTGCTGCCGAACCACCACGGCCACGACTGGTCCATCGCGCAGCAGCACTACGAGAGCGCGCTCCAGTTCCTCCCGTTCAACGGGAAAGTGTACAACCAACTTGCGCTGCTGGCGATGAACGAGCGCCAGGGGATCAAGTCCGTGTACTTGTACGCGCGGAGCCTGGCGTGCGAGACGCCATTCTCGTCCCGAGAGAACCTCGTACACGCGGTTGGCAGAGGGCGAGCCAAGCGCGTGGACGAGCAGATCCGTTGTACGTCCATCGCTGAGGTGGGAGAGCGAGTGGGCGCTCTGCTGCTCACATGTCTCCATGCTTTGGTGTCGAGAGAAAGACTGGAAGCTGAAGACATTGATGGTGATGAAGACGATCGCCGCCAGGATACCTGGGACACTGCTGTTAGCAATCTCTTGAGCGGCCTGCGCTTTTACCTGGAGACCTGTGCGGCGCTGCTTCTCGCTGGCGAGCGACTGGACGTGGTGAGCGTCCGAAGCGACCTCAACCAGATCGTGTGCGTGCTCATTTTCTTTGTTCATCACGCTCAGGTGCGTTAAGAACTACACAGTGCGGATCTATTGTGGCTGTGGACAATTGTTTTTCGTGGCTTGCGGGTTGTCTGACTTGGATGGATACTTTGTATTTTGACCACTATTGCAGATGCCAAACACCAGTGTGCGCCACCTGTCGCGCTCGGATTTCGACCAGGAACTCTTTGGCTGGCGACAGAATGCAGACATTGATAGGCTGCTGGCGCTCGGGTTTGCCGTCATCACGTGCTTAATGAAAGAATGTGCGAAGGCCGTGCTGACCGCCGAGTACATGGTGATCGCGGAAGATCTTATGAACATGCTGCTGTCGCCGATCAACATTTTCTTGGACTGGCTGCGACGTCACCCGTGGTTTCTCAAGAGCTCCTTCGAAACATCTCCAGCAGCGACGGATTTCCTGAGCTGCACAGTCAACTTGCTCTTCTCGATATCTGCGAGTATGCTTGCTGACCGGATCCTGGACGAAGATATGAGCGAAATGGGTAGACAGCAGTTGCCTGAAGACCGAGAGCTCCGTGGTTTTCTTCCGATCAAGCCTGCCGCCTTTAGTGATGAAGAGACCACACACGACCTAGATGAAAGTGGAATGCACTTGGACGTTCGCATGTGTCGCGTGCTGAGTGTCAGCAACGATTTCATCAAGCTGAATGGCAAAGTGCCGACGTCGGAGGTCTCGTGGAAACTGCAGGAGCGTGCGACCACTGGAGCTGGCGCATCGTCCCAGTACGACCTCATTGTGTTCGTGCCAAGTGTCGAGTCGACGATCCCCGAGTATGGTGCCAATGTAAATTGCAACTCGAGTAAAGATGAGGAGATTGCAACTCTGTCGGATTTGCTGCCCAAGTCGTCGTCCGTTGGGTCCCCACTGTCCGCCAGTACTGTGCGTCGTGGGTCTCCTCCGCTGCGCCGATCTCCACGTGATGCCCACTCGTCATCATCGCCTCCTTCAACGGCCACCGGCCCACAACCCGAGGAGCCGTCGACTTTTGCTGCAGTGATGGCCATTGGCGCCGACAAAAAGCTGTACGATGCCTTAGCGAATCCGAAGACTGCAGAGCAAAAGTGCCTCATTGTGATAGACGCACCGAACGTTGCGATGCGCCACGGGTTCCACAAAAAATTCTCCAGCAAAGGCATCCGCCTCGCGTTCGACTACTTTTTGGCGCGCGACCACCGGGTCGTGGGCTTTCTTCCCGACTACTTGGTGCGTCAAGAAAGTGTTGAGGAGCGTAGACAAATGGTGAAAGATGGGATCGACGTCCCGGCCGCCAAGATCCCGAATGACGTCGGGCTGCTGATGCAAATGGTCGACGAGGGGCTCTTGGTCCCTACGCCAGCCCAGGACTACGACGACTCGTACTGCATCCAGTATGCTGGCATGTACGATGGCTGCGTCGTGACGAACGATTTGTACAGGGACCACGTTGAGAACATGACGGGCCCGCGCGAGCGGAAGTTCGCCATGCGCTCGTGGCTCGTGGCGCATCGCATCTCGTTCACGTGGGTTCGCGACGAATTCCTGCCAAACCCAAATTTCAGGTGAGGCTTCTTTGGATGGATGGATGGAGATGAAAAGCATGAGCGAATGGTTTAATCTCATAACAATGTGCTCTTAACTTATGATTATCTAGATACCCCAAGAGCAAGTGAGCGAGCTGTCTGCAAGCCTGAACAAGCAAGCAACACGCAAGACAAGTGACCGACGGCATTCTCATCAATTTTGCTGCGACGCAGAAGCTGGCAGCAAGCACTTTTTCCGAAGCGCGTTGCTGAACATGTGAAAAAGTGGACCCAGTGGACGTGTTGGCCGTCCAAATCGCTTACTGAGACTGCTCTGAGGCTGGAGCGTTCTCCATTTTGGCTGCGTGGACGTCTGCAGTCGTTGTCGGAGCATTATTGAGCGCAAATTCGCCAACCTGCTGTGCGAGGACGCTGATCGTGTCTTCGAGACGTGCAATGATGCGCTCTTCGACGTGGGACATGCCGCTGCCACTCGCATCCATCGTCTTGAGCTGGTCGCGGAGCTGCTGGTTTTCCTCCTGTGATTTGAATTGAAATGTCCACGTTAGTTGGCCACTATTGTCCACCAAGGGTTGATGTTGCTTGCTGTCCAACCAGAAAATGTACATTTTGCACATCATAATTCACATTCATGCAAGTACCTCGAGTTTGCTCATGTACGACCGCGTCTTCCTGTGCTCGTCCTCCATCGCACTCATGCGCTCGGTCAGCAGTTTAATCTTTCAGACACAACAGCAACAAAGGTTAGGATACGTCCCACTTGCGCATTGGAAGGCAGGCATACAGAAATTCAGTCACACCGTTTGGATGTGCGCCATGTGGCTCTCGCTCGCAGACACGCTGCGGTGGTGATGGTGGTGATCCACTGGTTGCTGCTGGTGTTTTAACCCCACTCTCTGTGGCAAGCGGGTGGATTGGGCTTTCCTATGATCGCTTGTCTGATGTTGTTGCTGCTCGAGACCAAGAATGCTCAGTTCGCTCTGGTTGTCGTCGCTCTCGAACGCATGGTCGTCTTCTTCTTCGTCATTCTGATTGGACGCTCGAGAGCGACTCTGTGCGGCAGCCACCCGAGCTCTCTCGTGGTGGAACAGAGACGACGACCCTGACACTGACGACGCAGCGCTTCTGGAGGACAGCCCAGTCTCGAAATCAGATCTGTCCTTCTGCGTCGTACTCTGCTCGCCGCTTTGACAGATTTCCAGCACGAGCTCGCGGTTCACTCCCCACTCCAGCAGCACGCTGCAGAGCAGCAGCCGCTTCTCCCGGGTCTCGAACGCCAGGTGCTGCAGAAAGACCTTCCGGTCGCGCATCAGCGTCTCGAGACGGTGGACATTCGTTTGGTCGACTTTGTGAAGGTACGTTGGCTCAGTGAGGACAATTCTAACAAGAGACATAGCAAATTTCACGCACCTGGCTCCTTCATATTGAGGACCTGGATGACCGCGAGCGTGCGGTTGCTCTGCGCGAGCGTGTCTGTGAGAAGCGAGATCCCGACGCGTGAGACGCGGTTCTGGCTCAGATTGAGGCCCAGGAGCCACTTGTCGTGGTAGAGCGCGTTGCAGATCGCCTCGACACATGCGTCTCCGAGCGCGTTTTGGGACAGATCGAGCAGCAGCGACGGCCTTGTATTAGCGACGCTCACGGTCTCCCCTCGCAGGCTTGAGCTCCACACTGTTTCGTCCTTCAGCACGCCATGGAGCTTGAGTTTTAAAGAGAGTGAGTGGTGGTCAGATACGGCTACCAGATCCAATCTTCAGGTGTAAAGTCTGATGAGAAAAGAACATACCGTGATGATCTTTGAGATGTGGTCGCGAGCTTTGTCGGTCAGGTGGCAGCCAGTGAGGCTGAGCTGCTGGAGGTGGGCGCACTTGCCCAGCACCATCGCGATCGCTAGAAGCACGAAAAAGGAAAAACACAGTGTTACTTAACAAATGCGGCCTCTCCTGGCGCTAAAATTTCACGTGTAGCGCCAGCAAGACCTTCAATGCCTGCATCTCCCAGCCGCGTCTGAGCAAAACTGACAAACTCGAGCTTCGTGCAGCTCACAATCGCCTGCACAAGCCACCAACAGCAAGAGGTGACGTTAAATAGCTCCCAGCCACATACACCTGGGAT
Organism: Globisporangium okanoganense; assembly: GCA_023334035.1. Lineage (NCBI taxonomy): Eukaryota > Oomycota > Peronosporomycetes > Pythiales > Pythiaceae > Globisporangium > Globisporangium okanoganense. The sequence goes on along the minus strand of JAASFY010000013.1, from coordinate 18,131 downwards.
AAAGGTCACCTTTGCGAGCATGGCCGCCATATCCGATGGGATTCGAACACCCACGATCTCTAATCGCAGCAAGTGCTTCGTCTTGTAGGCTGCCAGGCTCACGGATCTGAGAATAACAATAAATGTTAGTGTTTGGCGTTAGGTACAGACAGAGCAGCAGAGTATTGATCGTTACTTGATGACACTCGAGGCGCCCTGTTCCGTGAACGCGACTCCGCGTTTGATCCCCAGTCTTTCAAACTTGTTTCGCAGATCTGTTGGGCAATTAGGAAGCAGAGTACAATAAGCTTCTCCATTTCAATACACAAGTATCAAGAGCCAACACAGCTGAGTTGCGAGACCTCGTTTGATGTCGACACTCCCAAGCGACAGGCAGATCTGTCTGTACGACGCGATTCTTGGAAGGAACTCCATGTGCGCGTCCAACTAAGATAACGAGAAAGCGATTATATCACCACAGTATCGCAAAAAGAATAGCACTCTACACTCGTTAGAATCACGTACCTCGTCTGCTCCAAACGAGTCTAGCTTCAGCAGAAACCCGCCCTCTCTGTTGTATATGTATGACACGTGGAGAGAGATCCTCATAAGACATATAGTACGCGCAAAGGTCCTCTATTTTTTATAAAGGGACGTACCGAATGGCGCTCAGTAGCTTCATGTCGGGGTCCACGAGCTTCTCGACGCAATAGTCCAGGTACTGCTTCTGCGCTTTCGAGTACGTCGGCTCTGCACTCGCTTTGCTAGCAGCTGCTGATGAAACAGTAGCTGCGCTGCTGAGCTTTGTAGATGTGACAGTAACTGAGCCAAGACTGGCGCTACTGCTGCTGGTGCGTCTGCGCGGCTTCTTGGACGCCGCGAGCACCTTCTGCTTGCGTTTGTACTCCTCGATAGTGAACGCTGCTGGTGCAGACGCCACCGACGCGGACGAGCGCGTTGAGCTCCGTCTACTCATGGCTTCTTGTTTCCAGTTGGTAGTGATCGTACAGAGAGCTCAACAGAGAGCTATTGAGTCGTAAGGTGGGATGTATCCATTTCATTCATTGTATCACGCCTCTTCGTGGCGAAGGGGCCTCTATTGGCGCTGGAGTCGAGCGCTTCAAGTCCCGAATTTTATTCACTTTTAGGGATTGGATCTTTCGAAGATGTCCCGTAATACGGGACAAATGTCGTCACCCCTCTTGATCATTGGATGAAAATCAGTTTGATGAAATCTGATTGGTAAAAAATAAGCACCTCCGCCCCTTTTGCCTTTTTTGCGTCGCCACTCCCCCAGCAACAAACAGCTCCAAGCTGAAAAGGAGAACACGAAGAAGGAAGAAAGCAGCACAGCAGGCCAAGGACGATGAAGGACGCGGTGCAGATCCCCGTGCCGTCCAAGGACCCGGAGGACACGAAGAAGGACCAGAAGCCCGTCCACACGGATGGCGCCCCGAAGGACGACTCCAAGATCCCCAAAGACGACGATCTGGTGCGTTTTGTTTCTCTTCACAAACGCTCGTCTGAGGCGCGATCTCTGGGTGGAGACTTGGCATTTCCCCCTTGGCAGTGCAGTACCTGTCTCCCTCCTGTATTGTATATGCTGTGTAGTGACGTTTGCTGTGTATGTTGATACATGCGCTTGGCGCTGCTGTGTAACGAGAAGGAGGGGTGCATGTGTTGCGTTGTGTCTGTTGCGATCTTTATTTTACTGTTTGTTTGTTGACTGATGTTGCATGTGGTGCTTACTTGAACACAGTCGGAAGAAGACCGCAAGTTGAAGGACGACTTGGAAATCGCGGTGCAGCGCCTGTGCTCGGCAGATGAGGCGGACGGCGTGAAGCACTTGGCGCTGGAGTACCTGCGCAATGAGATCCGCACGGCGACGTCGTCGATGACGTCGGTGCCAAAGCCACTCAAGTACCTTCGCCCATCCTACGAGTCTCTGAAGACGGCCTTTGAGGTACGTTGCCTCTTTTACCTCCCTTGATAGATCGACAACAGCAGCCACGAAGCTTAACATGTGTATCACTGCGTGTGTTGCTTATGGCTGCAGACGTTCAAGGCCGGAGAGACCAAGATCGATTTGGCGGACATCCTCGCGGTGCTCGCGATGACGATGGCGAAGGAAGGATCGCGCGAGAGCTTGAAGTACAAGCTGCAGGGCCGCAGCACGGAGCTCGGCTCGTGGGGACACGAGTTTGTGCGCTCGCTCGCCGGTGAAGTCGGCGAAGAGTACAACGCGCGCCTCACGGCGGAGGACGAAACGGAGGCGGACATGAAGGACCTGCAGGCGCTTGTCGACGCCATTGTGCCGTTCCACATGGACCACAACGCGGAGCCCGAGGCGATCGACATCCTGATCGAGGTGCAGCAGCTCTCGTCGCTCGCCGAGTCCAAGGCAATCGACGAGAAGAACTACCAACGCGTCTGTCTGTACCTGCTCGCGTGCGCGGACTTCATGTCGGACCCGGACGACCTGCTCAACCTGCTCAACACGGCCTACGCGATCTTCCTGCGCTTGGAGCAGTACCCGGACGCGCTCCGCGTCGCTTTGCGTCTCGGCGACGAGAACTTTGTCGCGGAAGTGTTTGGCAAGACCAAGGACGAGGTCGTGCGCAAACAGCTCGGGTACATTTTGGGCCGCCAGCGTTTCTTCTACGAGGACGAGAACGACACGTCGGTGAACGACATCATCGGCAACACGGACCTGAGCGACAAGTTCCTCTCGCTCGCGCGCGACCTGGACGTGCTCGAGGCCAAGACTCCGGAGGACATTTACAAGTCGCACCTGTCGGAGACCGGCTCGGTGGCGCGTAGTCGCGACTCGGGCTCGCAGCCAGCGGACTCGGCGCGCCACAACCTGGCGTCGACGTTTGTGAACGCGTTCGTGAACGCTGGGTACGGCACCGACAAGCTCATGACCCCCGAGGGCAACACGTGGCTCTACAAGAACAAAAAGCACGGCATGATGAGCGCCGCGGCGTCGCTCGGCATGATCATGCTCTGGAATGTCGAGGAAGGCATCACGCAGATCGACAAGTTCCTCTACTCGGGCGACGAGTTCGTCAAGGCCGGCGCGATCCTCGGCGTCGGCATCGTGAGCGCGGGCATCCGTAATGAAGTGGACCCGCCGCTCGCGCTGCTCTCGGAGCACATTGACTCGGGCAACTGCTCGATCCGCTGCGCATCGTGCCTCGGTCTCGGCATCGCGTACGCTGGCTCGGGTCGTGAGGACGTCTCGGAGCTGCTGATCCCAGTGGTTTCGCACGCCGATGAGAACGCCGACATCCAGGAAGTGTCGTACGCGGCGCTCGCGCTCGGCATGGTCGAGGTCGGCACGTGCGACGAAGAGGCCGGCAGCGTCTTGATGCAGCGTCTGATGGAGAGCTCGGACACGGAGCTCGACGCGTCGTGCTCGCGTTTCCTCGCTCTTGGCTTGGGTCTCTTGTACCTAGGGTACGTTGCTATCTTTCTGTTATGTTTATTAGCTGCACTCTTCTAATGTGTAGCTGTGGTTTCTTTGATACTTGTAACATAGTCGCCAGGAACGCGTGGAGGCGATGCTGGAGGCGGCCAAGACCATCGAACACAAGATTTCCAAGTATCTCGCGATCACACTCGAGACGTGCGCGTACGCTGGCTCGGGCAACGTGCTGAAGATCCAGCAGCTGCTGCGCTCGTGCGCCGAGCACATTGAGGACCCCGAGGCCGCGCAGCATCAGAGCGTGGCCGTGATCGGCATTGCGCTCATCGCTATGGGCGAGAACGTCGGCAGTGAGATGGCGATGCGCTCGTTCGACCACTTGCTGCAGTACGGTGAGGTGGCCGTGCGTCGTGCGGTGCCACTCGCGTTCGCGCTGCTGAGCGTCTCGAACCCCGAGTACACGCTCATCGACACGCTGTCCAGACTAACGCACGATGTGGACGCTGGCGTCGCGCAGAACGCGATCTTGGCGCTCGGTCTCGTGTCTGCGGGTACGAACAACTCGCGCGTGGCCGGTCTCCTGCGTCAGCTCTCGGAATTCTACAGCCGCGAGGCAAATCACCTGTTCGTGGTGCGCATCGCGCAGGGCCTGCTGCACATGGGCAAGGGGCTGATTACGCTCCACCCGTACCACTCGGACCGCCTCGTGATGTCGCGCGTGGCTGTGAGCGGCCTGCTCGCCGTGCTCCACGCGTCGCTGGACATGGAGCACACGATCCTTGACACATCACACTACATCCTCTACTGCATCGCCACGGCCATGCAGCCGCGCATGCTCGTCACGCTCGACGAAGAGCTCAACCCGCTGCCAGTGTCGGTGCGCGTCGGCCAAGCGGTACGTTTCGCTGCTGATTTTGTGTGTAGCTCATGACAGGACTACCAGGACTAACTCTGTTGTGGTTGTTGTGTGAAAATGTCTGCAGGTCGAGATTGTCGGCCAGGCCGGTCGTCCAAAGTCAATCACGGGCTTCCAGACGCACACGACGCCCGTGCTGCTGAACGTGAAGGACCGCGCGGAGCTGGCCTCAGACGAGTACATCCCGCTCACGAACGTGTTAGAAGGCGTCGTGATCCTCCGAAAGAACCCGGACTACCAGCCGGAGACCTAGGCGAGCGAAAAAGAAGAGAGGAGGACACTTCGTCGATTGTGGAGCTGTCCACCGCAAAAAGACATGCAAGAAGGAGTGGTTGGAGCTTCTCGGAACGTGTAGCCATGGTTCGCTCTCTCGTTCTCTCTCGCATTTAGGCAGCCACGACGCATTTTCAAGTTGATAAAGCGCCATGCTCACTCGTTAAAATCTTTACGCACCAGTTAGTTTTCGGAGCTTGCCTGTGAATGACAGGCACGCATGTTGCTTCATTCGATTGACAGTGAGGTCGAATGACACTCGAAAATAACATTTATCAGGTTTCAGATATACATTAAAACTCACGAAGTCGCTCATTTTGCATGGACTAGAATGTCACATAGTAAACAACACACAGAATTCTACTCTCTCTCTATTCAGGTTACCAGGTTGGACAGGTATTTGTGCCGGAGCGCCACGACAGGCGATTGTTTCGAAAGTGAAGAAGCTCCCGAACAACAACATCCAAGACAGCACTGGCTACAGCACGAGCAATGGCGCAACCAGGTGCGTCCAGACGGCAAGGCTGCTGCCTTTATGGCAGAACGGTCTCTTACCTGGTGATGTTATATGTCCCTCTATCATGCCCCCAACCTCCCTAACGCCTTTGCGATCGATTTCCTGCCCACCCTCCCATGCGTATCTTGTCGCAGTCCCTTTCCACGACCCGAATGCGCCGTTCCGACCGCAGCAGCGCCAGCGCCCCACAGACGCGCACCAGCCCTCGCCCGCATTCGGGTACGCGGGAAACGCTGGACCAGGGCCGGCTGCAAGCGGCGTGCAGCAGTTCCACTCGCAGCCGCAGGCGCATCGCCGTCCACAGCCGCACCAGTTCCACCAGCAGCCGCAGCAGCCACAGTCGCAGCCTCAGTCATTCTACACTGGCGGCAACAGCGCTTCGTCTGATGGCTTCTACAACCCTCCACCAGCGCAAGAGGTACCGCAATTGAAGCTCTTTCGTCTCGTGTGATTGATTGTTTTCCTCTGCGTATTGACTCGTTGACACTCTTGTTGTGTGGTGAATAGTTCCGTCAGCAGCAGCCCAACATGCAGGGATTTCAGAACCCGAATCAGGGCTTTGCTCAGCCGCCTCAGCAGCAACAGCCAGGCAGCTTTGGATATGGAGGCGGCCAGAGCTTCCAGTCGCCCCCAGGGAGCCAAGGAGCTCTTGGCGGAGGTCAACCGCAACCGCAACAACAACAACAGTCGCGCATGCACCAGCAACCCGACTTTATGAACCAGATCTCCTCGTACGTGATGCGCAATTGAGCTACACATCCACACTGGGCATGTACTCTTGAACTAACATACGGTGTGAATTGCTTTAGGAACCCGATGGCTGGCCTCGCGATGAACACTGCGCAGGATTTCCTGCACAAGCAGTCGGCGCTCTACCTCCCTGGTGCCTACGGCGTCTGGGGCTCGCTCAAGTACTACTTCACGGTCAACAACTCGTACGTCAAGAGCCGTCTCAAGGTATGTTTTAGATCCACCACTGTTATTTCTATTGAAATGCATTGACACCACCTATTGATTGAACATATACTCCTAACAACACAATGTTTAGATCCTCTTGTTCCCATTCTGGCACAAGAACTGGCGCAGAATAGGCTCGTCGGAGACCACGGAGGCCAACAAGCCGGTGGGTTATTAGCGACAAGTCTGAACAGCCTGAGATGCCATGGAGATGGTACTAAATTCGAGTATCCTATTGCAACATGCAGACCCAGTACGCGCCGCCCTCGCGCGACATTAACGCGCCGGACCTCTACATCCCGCTCATGGGCTTCCTGACCTACATCCTCATCGTCGGCTACAGCAAGGGCACGACGAACCAGTACGTCCACCACCTTTCAACCTGCTGCCATTCAGGTGTAAATCTTGACTGACGATGTTTTTTTTTTGAATCCAATAGGTTCAGCCCGGACGTGATCGGCAAGGACGCGAGCTACTGCCTCGTGATGCAGCTGGTGGAGATCGGTGTGCTCGCCGCGTGTCTCTACCTGCTCAACAGCTCCATCGCATTCTGGGACCTCGTGTCGTTCTCGGGTTACAAGTACATCCCGCTGGTGATCGACACGGTCGTGTACCAGCTCGCCGGCCCCGTCGCGTACTACGTCGTGCTCCTGTACACGGGCGTCGCAGTCTCGTTCTTCACGGTACGTTGTGTGTTGGAATGTTGAGTGTGCATGGGATGTTGTGTTTCTAATTGATTCGACAATGTTTGCAGCTCAACTGCATGAAAGGGAGCGTCGCAGAGCCGACGCCCGAGAACCGCGCATTTCGAAACTACCTCCTCTTCGGGTACGCTCTGTTTTGCTTTACACTGGCAATTCCTATCTGCTGTGGTCTTGTGACTGACACTGTTGCCTGTCTGTTTGTTGTCATCCTGTAGCGTGTCCTGCCTGCAGCTTGTGCTCGTGTGCTGGATCTCGTACACAACGGCGCCGCGCGAGTAACCTGAATACAGTAGCTAACTCTACCACCAGAAAACGAGAGACTTTCACCAGGAGCTACTGGGGGCGTGGCATCTCATACCTGTGGTTCTTTCGTGGTCTGTGTGTTGCCCGTGAATGGGGTGGGGTAAGCGACACACCTCTTTGATAACAAACCAACCAAAATAAATAGCCTCACTTGTGTGATTTCCACCGAGTTGCTGCTTGCTTCTTATCGCAATCTGCAGGCCTCGCGTGCCTCGACCTGGTAAACACAAAGCAGAGAAGTTGTCAGTCCGTTGGGTTCCATCAGTGCTGAGGTGCTGATGTGTTTCTCGCACGCTGGGCGGTGTTGAAAAACACCTTTTTTGCGCTGCTACTGTAGCTTCGACCGTCTTCCTCCCTCGTGGTCTCGACTACCAGCGCCTCATTCACTATTGTACACTTCACTCTTCTTCGCGGGAGACAAAATAATCACTCCAATCGCTTTCGTCTCTCTTCTTCTTCTTCTCTTCTCTCTTTTCCGTCTTCTTCCCAGGAAGTGCGTCCGTCAGTGTCGTCGTCGTCCCTGGCTCTTCATGCGGGCGCTCGACTTTTCGTTCAAAACGAGCGCCGACCATGTTGACAGATTCCAAATCCAGGGATGACTCGACTCTTGCTGACGCACTCGCTTGGTAGATGAACGGACCCCACACAGGCGGCGACGACTACGTGACGCATGCCATGATGTCCACGGCGTCAAACGTGAAGAGCCCAAAGGGGGTCTCGGGCTTGCTCGGCGTGGTGGTCGTGGACGAAGACGGAGTCTCTTCCTCCACTTTCTTCATTGGCGCGGACGACGGGCGCTGCAAAATCTGTAGCGGGACGACGCCCTTCGAGTACGAACCGTAGTTAAATACCCCTCGCGAGACACTGGTCGTCGTCGTGGAGCGCTTGCCAAAGTCGTGTGGGTTGCCGTCGTAGATAAATTTCTGGCCCGTGAGGCGCTCGTTGACGCTGAACATGTCCTCGACGCTGAACTCGGCCGAGGATGCGCCAAAGGTCTGGTCGTTCACGCCGTCGTACGACGTCGCGGTCTCAAACTCCGTGCCGAAATGGCCGCGGCCTTTCCGGCTCACGGGTCGCCCGTGCGGCGTCGATACAGACCGCTCGCTGTTGCGCTTCTTCTCGTTGACGGTCGTGGTCGTTGTCGTCATGGTGATCGTGTTCGTGATCACAGCCATGCTCGGTCGGTTCTTAGGCGCCGACGCTGCCCTTCCCTTGCCAGGCGTTGTGCTGCGCGCGTTCCCATTGCTGGCGGCGCCATTCCCAGACTTGTCCTTGGCTGCAGAGGCTCGGTCGCGCGTGATCCAGCGGCGCAGTCGCGACATGAACGGCATGACCGACCACGTCTTCTTCGGGAGCGCGTCGAACTCAAACCACTGGATCAGGCTGATCTCCTTGCGCGTCTGCGGCGCGAACGTGTAGTCCTCAGGCACGTCCTTGGCGATGTACATGCGCATGCGCTGCTGGTTCTGCACAAACTCAATGTAGAGCTTTTCCGCGAGCGTGTCGCCGACGTCGTAGCCGCACTCCTCCATGACCTCGCGGCGCGCGCACTCCATGTCGGACTCGCCCTGGTTCACCTTGCCACGCGGGAGACTCCACGACGTGCCTTTCCAGTTGCGCACGAGGATGAGCTTGTTCCGCTGGCGGTTCAGCAGGATGCAACCGACGACGGGCACCTGCGACTGGTACAGCTTGAAGTCCTCAAACATGCTCTCACACTCGTGCGCCATGGGCTGCAGCAGCGGACAGTGCGCGAACATCTGCGTGGCAAAGTCGTTGAGCTTGAGGTGGTGCAGGTGCGCAATGTGGTCGGCGTAAAAATCCTCGTAGAACCAGTAGCACTGCTCGATCTGAAAAAAGAGCCGCTCGCTCGACCCCAGCTCGCTGGCCGGCAGGTTCACGAGGAAGCGGGACTGCAGCTCGTCCATTACCTCCGCCATGGACGGCGACGCCCCGCTGCTGCTCTTCTTCTTGCGCTCGACCATAGCAACTTCTCTCGGTCTCTCGGTCGCGCTTTGTGTTCCTGCTGTGGACGGAGCGATGCGATGCGATCGGACGCGTACGAGTAGGTAGATGGACGGGTAGATAGATAGACGGACGGATGCGTCGATGGCCAGCACACTCAGGCAGAAAGAGGGGCTGCTGGGGTGGTGGCGTTGCGCGTGCTTGCTCTTCTTGGCTTGCTGGGAGCTGCGTTCTTTTGATACTACTGTAACACGAGCGAAAGCCTCGAAAAAAAGCCCCCTTCCCACACACACTGCATACAAATCGCAAGAGAAAAAACTGCTCACCTGGAAGTTTGCTTTTATCTCCGCATTATTATTTCTGGTTTCAAGTTTGTCCTAAAATACGCTTCTGACTCGCTAAAGACCGCAGCATGGGAGGCTGGCTAGACTGGAGTATACAATTTGCAAGTAAAGATGCCACATTTGTTTTTTCTTTTTTTGAGAAAACAAATCGCCGACTTAAGCGAAGAATTGAAAGATGTCGCCGCTCCCAATATCTCCTCTTCGTTAAAACTGCATCAGAAAATTACATCTGATTCAGCAAGCTATCCGAGCACCGTACTTTATCGAGCAGCTACAGTTCCGCCCGCCCATTTTTCCCTCACAAATCTCTCACGAAAGCAAGCAAACCACGCAGAAATGGACACGAGCGGCCGCAAGCGCAAGAGCCGATTCAGCGACGCGGTCCAGCGATCTGATGCACCTGTAGCTCCTGTACCAGCAGCAGGTGCTGCCCATTTAACAGGCGCACCCGTCGATGCCGCTGCGCTCGCCAAAGCGGCGGCGGAGAAGATCGCGCGAGCTATTCCAGGCGGCCTCGCAGTAGCACCAGCAACAGCAGCAGCAGCGCCAACAGGCAGAGCGAACGGCGATGTCGACGAACAGATCCGCCTGACAGAGGAGAAGCGTCGACGAACAGACCAGATCTACCAGTCGGTCCAGCAGCAGATGAGTCACATCAAGTCGCTGCTGGGCAAACCTGGTAGTGCTGCTGCTGCTGGTCCCACCACCACGACCAGCACGTTCATGCCGGCGCCATTGCTGCTGGACGAGCACGGCCGACAGATCGACGCGACTGGGAAAGTAATCGAAGAGGCGGTTGGTGCCCCCGTCGCGACTCTGAAGGCGAACCAGAGTGGGAGTGTGGCTCGCACCAGCAGCAGTAGCAGCACCAAAGCGCCCTCAAAACAGAATTTGAACCCGTACTTATCGCATCGAACGGTCGACAAGGAAGATGCCGTGGACGCTGTGGACCCGCGCCTGAGTATCAAGAAGCGAGAAACGTACGCCTGGGCTTGTGTATTTGATCTGCTGATGGGTTGTGACGTTTTTTTATTTTGTGAACCCTTGTGCTGATCTGCGTTGTATTGTCTTGACTTGCTTTGTTACACTGTAGGCGTGCCGCCAAGAGCTTCAACTTCGTGACGCAGGGGACATATGTGAAGCAGGGCGAGCAAGTGCGCGCTCGTGAGGCCAAGAAGATGCTCGCGGGCTTCACGTCCGGCAGAAACCCGCGAGGGTACCAGAAAGAGGCGATCGTGCCTTTGGACGAGGGCGCCGACGACGCAACCACGGCTGACGGCACCACTGCTGACAAAGATTCCACTGCGACTGCCATGGAGATCTACGACGTGGACGTGCCGCCCAAGCATGAGTCGCAGGTGCCGGACGTCGAGTGGTGGGACATTGAGTACCTCCCGAAGGACAAGCGCGCCGCCGTGGACAAGTTTGGTTTTCTCAAACCCAAGAGCCGCAAAGAAAGCCCGGAGCTCGTGATTGCGTACGCAGACATGAAGATCAAGTACTGCGGCACGATGCACGTGATCGAGCACCCGGCGCGCGTGAATTCGGTGGTCAAGCGGGACGAAGAGCCCGTCGTGCTGCCACTCATGCTCACCGCTCTGGTACGTGTATACCAGTATACCTTTTGTGTGTTATGTATTGATAAGTTATTGACTGTGATGGTGGTATACGATATACGATCTACAGGAGCGCAAGAAGATCCGACGCCAGAACCGCGCCGACCGCGAGAAGGAGAAGCAGGACAAGATCGCGCTGGGCCTGCTGCCGCCGCCCGAGCCCAAGGTCAAGCTCTCCAACATGATGCGCGTGCTCGCGGACCAGGCCGTGGCCGACCCGTCCGCGATCGAGCGCAAGGTGCGCGAGCAGGTCGCGCAGCGCGAGAAGAATCACGAGATGCGCAACCTGGCGCGCAAGCTCACGCCCGAGGAGCGCCGCGAGAAGAAGCTGCGCAAGATCAAGGAGGACGCCGCGGGCGACATCCACGTTGCTGTCTTCAAGTATGTCTTGCTTTGCTTGTTTGTTTGCTTGTTTTGTTTGCTTGCTGTGCGTCACGATTTTCTGATTCTGATATTGTTGTTTGTTTTTGTATTCTGATATCCCATGATGATGACAGGGTGCCGGACCTCTCAAACCCGCAGCACCGCTTTAAGGTGGACGTGAATGCGCAGCAGTTCCACCTCACGGGTGGCGTGCTGATCTGCAAGGACGACAACGTCAACCTGATCGTGGTTGAAGGCGGCAAGAAGGCGATCAAGCACTACTCGCGGCTGCTCACGAAGCGCATCAACTGGCTCGACGACCCGGACCAGGACGAGGACGACTCGGGGGACGACGAGGACGACGACGAGAGCAAGCGCGGCAACGGCTGCAGTCTCGTGTGGCAGGGTGTCGTGGCGCGCAAGGCGTTCAGCAACTTCCGCTTCCAGGAATGCCGCACGGCCGCGACCGCGCGCAAGGTCATGGAGGCTAAGGGCGTCGTGCACTACTGGGACTTGGTGGAGAAGTCGACCGAATAGCGAGATATCCTTTTTAAATAGTCAGGTGAGGTGACCGCATGCAATCTTAAATAAGATCGAGAACAAGGACTTGTGACTTGCGCGCATGCAGCAAGTGTCCAGTTGCGGCAACAACATGTGCTCGTTTTCTTGTTTGCTTTGCCAATTTGCGTGCGATATCCAGTGTTTGTTTATGGCGGAGACCAGGAAAAGACGAAAAGACAACACGGGGCAGCTGAAGCGGATCCCATAGCGTAGAGGAATGGATTCTGTCCAGAGGACGCTTCTGCAGCTGGTGTGTGTTCGACCCACACACCTGTCCGCAAGTGTGTGGGCGCGACCGGTAAGAGTCGGAGGGCTGGCCAATGCAGCATTTTGCGGTGAGTGCCCGCCCATTGGGGCTCTCTTTACAGGATCCAGTGCGGACACGACGGCGGCTGTCGACTGCATCACATTGATCATCGATCATATGTGCAGTGCTTGTTGCACTCGGAACCTTGCGCCACTCCGAATTGTCCCAGCTGGAGAATGGCTCTTTCACAAAGCGATCAGGGTTTCTTGTCTTTATTCATGGTAACATTACTCTCAATTATTTTCAAAAGGGTTAAATTGTAGATTTAAATCCATCGTTGCAGGTCAAATTGGTCGTGTCGACAAGTTGGCACCGAAAAATTGGACGGTGAAAGCACTCTGTCACACATTCTGAACTCTTTCGGTCCCCTTTACCTGAATGTAATTCGTATCCTTATTAGGTATACATGCGCACATAGATTCCCCTGATTAGGTGTCATTCTGCTCAGCGAGCTTATCCCACATGTGGGGCGGACTGCAACTTGCGTCTTCATCCTGGCAGGAACGTTCACGAAAATAAATGCAGCGGCGCCCATACAAACTGCGGCGGATAAGGTGGTCGGGATGGTAAACACCCGATGAGCCCCCACATGGGCGCAAGCCACAGATGGCATGGGGGCGGAAGACGACGGGGCAGCTCAGTGCGTGATGACGCCCCGAGACTTGCTCTCTGCCCAAGACGACAACAAGGCAGCAAGTACAAATCCACGACAAACAACTCTTGCGTTCGTTCGTCCTCCCCATTACGAAATTTTGCATCGCCAGCACCGGTCTCGACAGCCAGCAGCAAAACAAGCAAGCGAGCGAGCAAGAGAGCGTCAGTCTATCTCAACAATCCACCGGAGCCTCATCGATCAGCAGCAGCAGCAGGCGCCAAAAGAGAAAAAGAGGGAGCCAGAGGCATCCGCGCATAAAAAGAACCGGCAGCAAGCGCAACACCAGCCAGCAAGAGCAAGAACAAGCGAGCGCCAGCAAGCAAACCAGTTCGGTCGTCCGCTGCTCAGTTCCGCTCTCTCCTTCTCAGTCGGTCTGACTCAAGCAGATCTTCTCGCTCTCCGCGGTTCGTCGTCCCAACAAACAAACAAAACAAAACAAGCGAGCAAACAAGTCAACAACTCAACAAGCGCGCAAAGCAAACAAGCGCATCCCACTTCTTATTGCACCAGGCACACCGCAACAACAACAGCACTTCCAGTCCAACCAATCAACCAGCCCCAGTCTCCGCACCAAGATGAAGATGGAATTTGGCGCCGCTGCGGGGATCCCGATCCCCGAGTTCCACCTGGCGTCGCTGTCGCTCTCGAGCCCACCGCTGCCCCTGTTCGACGACCAGGATTTCAGCAGCGAAGGGTCCGTGGCCCCGGATGCGACCTCCACCGAGGCCTACGGCAGCCCAAACCGCATGCAGGTGCTCGCGAACGGTGACATCATCGACTGCGGCCGCCTGCCGCAGACCGCGCGCAACAACCTGTACAAGACGGAGCTCTGCAAGCACTTCATGGACACGGGCGCGTGTCGATACGGCTCCAAGTGCCAGTTCGCGCACGGCGAGCACGAGCTGCGCGGCGTGCTGCGCCACCCAAAGTACAAGACCACGCGCTGCAAGGCCTTCGTGTCCACGGGCAAGTGCATGTACGGCAACCGCTGCCGCTTCATCCACGGCGACAACCCCGAGGACGACCTCACCGACTCGTTCTCGTCCACGGGCAGCGAGTCAGACGACCAGGAGTCGCCGCTCAGGGACCTCATGGTCAACCCGTACGCGCACGGCACCGAGGCGATTGACCTGTTGATCCCGTTCGGCGGCCTCAAGATGGTGACGCTCACGCCGCTCACGTCCATCGGCAGCGTGTCCTCGTCGCCGGCCACCCCACCAGCGGACATGGGCGCGTTCCGGTACAGCGACCCGTTTGCTCCGGCCACGACCATGGACCTGACGCTCCCGAGTGAACTGAACGACGTGTCGAGCATCACGGACGCGCTGGAGGCGCTCTCGCCGTCGGGTGAGTCGGCGGCGGCCAAGTTCTCTCGGCTATCTATTTTCCAGCGCATCTGCCGCGAAGACGCGTAATCGAACCCCCTCAAGACCCAGTCCAGCGGCGGTGCCTTCAAGTGACTGGAGACAGTGAGAGAGTCGGAGTCTGGCGATCATGTCGCTCTTCGCACTGTAGAGAGCAGCTGGAGGCGTTGATGTGACGCAATTGTTTATAACCCAATCCCAGGAAGGACGACACTGTCGATATGGAGGAGGAACACGAGCGCTTCTTCACCAGTCAGTCTGCGGTCGTCGACGCCTGCCTGCCTTCGACGATGATTTAAAAAGACGACGACACCCGATCGATTGTAATATAAGTGTATTTAATACCCACACGCCTTTGTCTTCTTCTCGCTTGATCTCAAAGGGCTCCATCCTCACACATGCAAGGCAGGTCTTCATTGGCGCATTTAGTCAACTCACGAGCTGCTCGCATTGCGATCTCTCAGCACAATCCCAAAGTGTTGACGACCCTCGCGTTCACACACGTCGCAGATTCTTGTTTGACACGCAAACCTCATTGGTCTAAAATACAAATACAGTTCTGTTATTGGCTAAAATACTGCAAGACGCAAGATCAGATCCCCGCGAAAAGAACAGAGAAGAACCGGCGGACTGACAGCTCTGATAAGTGCAGCCATTTCCATTCTTCCAACGTCGTCCGCAAGACACACCTGGCCTAGCGCCTTCTACCCAGCAGCAGAACAGCCGACATGATCACTGAAGCGCTCGTCAGCACGTGGCTTGCCATGTGCGCCGTCATGGTGCGCTTCCTGCCTTCCGTCTCGCTGTCGATGACCATGTTTTGATGACATTGACGCGCTCTCTCTTTCTCTCTCTGTGGTGTGTACACAATTGAAACCTGTAGCTCTACAGCGACCCGCGCCTCTGGATCGTGCTGGCGTCATCCGTGGTGTGTACTGCACACGAGCCCTCCGTACGCTCGCACTGCTCCACTAACATTAGCGTTATGCGATTCGTTTGCAACCGAACAGGCGTTCACGTTCGTGCGCGTGGCGCTGGTGCCGCTGCTCGGACGCCGCGTCAAGTCCTACGCCACGTTCTCCGCCGGCAGCCAGCTGCTCTGGTCCAACACGGTCGTGTCCATGCTGCACTCGACGCTCTCGTCTCTGCTGGCGCTCGGCGCGCTCGCGTGCGACCACTCGGTGGGCGGCGGCGACTATGTCAACCGCGCTTCCTACGCCGAGTTCGTCACGACGGCCATCTCGACGGGCTACTTTGCCTACGACCTCTGGGACTTCGTGCTCAACCGACTGTACGTCAAGGCGCCGGGCATCGTCGTGCACCACGTGGTGATCCTCATCTGCTACATCTCGGCGCTCACCAAGACCGTCGGTGTGCCGCTGCTCTCGCTCGCGCTCATCTGCGAGCTCCACTCGGCCTGCATGCACCTGCGCAAGCTCATGGCCATGAGCAACTACTCCGTCGCGGCCTCACGCGTGTACAAGGGGGTCTGGCACCTTCAGTGGGCTACCTTCCTGCTCGCGCGCGTGGTGCCGCACGCGGCCGTCACGTGGCTCACCTGGGACGCGCGCGACGCGTTCTTGTTGCCGGTATGTAAGCAAGTAGCGCAACTTGCGTGTTTGCTGACTTGTGTTTCCTGACTTGTCACTTGTTTGCTTTGTAGCTTCACTTTTGGATGGCGTTCATCGGGATGCTCTTCATCAACATCCTGAATGCCCAAGTGAGTGTCTATCTCTTATTGCCCTGTTGCTTTTGCGTGGCGTTGGGATTGTGGACCTGACAGAGCTCGTTTGTTTGTTTGCTTGTTTGCCAGTTGTTCCGCGACGTCACCCGCGCATTCCGAAAAGACTTTGGCTACGCGAGGCCTCCAGTAGCAGCAACTCCCACCAAGTCCCTGTAGGCGCTTTCTTACAAGGCGAGTCTCCCATTCTCATCAAGCAGTGGGAGTCTGTCTGCCTGTCTAAAACAATAGAGCAAGTCTTGTGTTGTTGTTGTTCTTGTCCACGCACTTGTATTATGACACATTCATTCACTCACTCCGGAGCTCGTCGCTCCAAACCTGCTCGTCGCTCAACACCTAATTGGCGGAATCCAAACTCTCGTAGTTAGTCATCGCCACTCTCACGCTCTACAACAGTGACTCGGAACGCCTTGACCTTGGCACTCAGGGTCGTCGTCGTCGTCGTCGTCTTTGGCGAGTTCTCGGCCACGCCGTCGCAGGAGCGGACTGCGATCTCCTTCGCGTCGCTACTTTTCACAGTGGTGCAGTACGCGACGCCCTTGCACGCGTCGTTCTTCTCAAAGCAGCTCATCCAGCAGGTGAATGTGTTCTCCTCGACCGCGTGGTGCTGGCAGGCGCAGCCTCCCTGACACAGCACGCCAAAGTCGA
The DNA here is from genome assembly GCA_023334035.1 of Globisporangium okanoganense. Classification (NCBI taxonomy): domain Eukaryota; phylum Oomycota; class Peronosporomycetes; order Pythiales; family Pythiaceae; genus Globisporangium; species Globisporangium okanoganense. The sequence goes on along the minus strand of JAASFY010000013.1, from coordinate 1,491 downwards.
GTTCCATGCTGTGCGTGTTGCACCAGAAGTTGCACTGCTCCTTCGTGGTTCTGGGCGACAATGGGTGGCACAGGCGGTAGTTGCACGCGTTCTCAGCAAGCCGGCGGTTCGAGGGACATGCTGCTGAAGCGAACTGCGATGGGACCGAATCCCCGCTCGCTACGAACTCGCCAAGCTGCCGACTGTACGAGGCGAAGTCCATCCCAGTGTTGAGCATCGTCGCCGACTCAGAGAGCAGCACCATCTTGCCGTACCAGGCGCGAATCACCTGCGTCTCTTGGTGACACGTCTGCGGCATGAGCATGCCATGCACCACGGCGGGGATCTTCGCTGGGAGCTGCACCCACGTCGAGAAGCCGTCGCCGACCATGACCGTGAGCTCGTCGTCGATCTGCACAGGATACACGACTGTTTCGCCGTCGCGCAACTTGATCAAGAGGCCTGACGTTGGATCTGGATTTTTCATTTCCAATAGCGCGCTGTCGTTCATGGGGGAGATTTGGAAGAACGCCGGCGCGCTCATGGCGATGAACAAACCCGAGTCCGAATGCATGCTCAGCGCAAACGTCTTTTCGGAATGTTGATTGGTCCCTGATGGCTCGCGGGACAAAGTTCCTGTTGATGATGAGCCTGTCAGATCATCTGCCTTCTCTTCGTGGACCGGAACATAGGCGTGGAAGTGGTCCATGTCACGCGCGCCCAAGACGAACTCACGGAGACTCGAGCTCTGGCTCACTGCTGTGAACGATGCATCGAACGCTGCGCTGAAGCCGTCGATCGCTTTCGCTACCAAGCTGCTGAACTTGAGCTTTCGCGCCTGGTACTCGGGACAAGCGCCCCAGTCGAGTTGGTCGACGCCGTTCGTCGAGCTGATCGTGAAGCGCTTGGTGCCGTCGTCCAGCACGCGAGACAGAATGCCGCGCGACGAGTCGTTTGAACGTCGCTGCCACGCGCACTCTGCTGCCGCGTGCAGATATTCGCGACGAAGGGTTGCGTATCCAGGCACGTTCCTGAGTGTGACGATGCCGTATTCCTGCAGTTTGCTGGCGACTGCGCCGTCATACACCATCGTGGGGAAATCGAGTGACGGGATGCTGAGGTTGCTGTACGCGCGGGCAGCAGTTAGCATAGACGCTGCGGCAATCAGATAGTGCAGGGCGTTGAGAGGCGTCATGACATCGGCTTGGTATCTCTCTGCGTGTCGCTCGGGCTTTCTCTTTGAGGCGCTGAGCTGCTGCAACTCACAGCCTTTCCAGCAATCCAATCCAAATCGCAAATGAGCCCTTCGACAGAAATCAGGTGTCAACAGGGCCGATTGTTATTATTTAATAATGTATATCATTTATTTATGGGAAAAGGAACTTTATAGGCCACACAAACAGTAAAATACCCAAAATAGACCACCGATAAATTTAAAGAACAAAATGTGACTTTTTATCGGATTACACAGGTAAGCTATAAAGATCTACTTTCTGTCACCTTTTTTTGCTG